>WWET01000334.1:372285-383510 GCA_011038615.1 Limnodynastes dumerilii
ACGCCGGCTAAAGTTAGGGTAGCCTTCAGCCGGCGTAAGGAAGGGGCCATACGCCCGCACAGGGGGAGTGTAGGGGTAAGTGAATGCCGATACGCTGTGCTTTAGTAAGCACAGCACATCGGCGTAGTTCAGGATCAGGCCCGATGTCCCAATATTTATGCACCTGACTGTATAAGAATTCATAAACATACAAAATATGAATATAAAAATAATTTTATCCTTGTTCCCTGGCAACAAACCCAGGTTTTGGTCTCCAGTTTTCTTTGTAATACATCTGCCAATGGCAATATAACTATCACTAAAGGAGTCTGCTTTGTAGGATTCACTGAGAAAAGTGACTGCTAAAAACAAGGAGTGGCAAGGTTAAAGAACTAGGTGGTTGGCAATGGCAATCATAATGTTAACAGCTACAGAACAGGTCAGTAAGGATGTCATTTTTGTGGGGAAGTGAGCAGTTTTCAATGCAATTGAATCGGCTTAATGTGTCTCATAGTGACAGCACCACTTCTGTTACTATATATTACAGAGGGATTTCACTATGCTAATAAAACATGCACATTTATATAGAAATACAGCTACATATTACAATTACATTACAGGATGTATTTGATTTACTGTGAATGACACAATTCACATTCATTTTACCACTAGCTGTGATTCTTTTTTATCTTTATTTCTTCCTGTAATTTTTTTTAAATTAGGTTTTTAAGTCTAATATAAGCTCTTACTGTATTTCTGATATGCATATTAAATATACTAATTAGTGTAAGATTAAGTAAGTGGAATGATTGCTGTGCTTTATTTAAATATTAAATAAATAATCCTCCAGCAATACAAATCCGCTGCAAGTCAAAGCACTGTATTACACATCCACAGACAAAAAAAAATAACAATACATCAGGTAAAACGAATCAGTAGATCTTAAGCAGAATAAAAACCAGTAAATGAGCCTGTGTTCAGAGTGTAATCTGCAAACGCAGAGGAGAGGGTCACACAGATCTGACTGTGGGTCACATGCACAGAGGGATTTGCAGGATCAAAAGGGGACGTGGGGTGAGGGGGCAAGCTTATTCCCTTCATTCGTTCCCCAGCACTGCATGCTGCCTTCCTGCCTTCCGCCAATGCTTGTTCTCCTCCTGGCAGCATAAGCTGTGACCTCATTTTCTCAGCTGTTGCTATTTATAAGCTAAGCTTGAAGCAGTACTCTCATTGTCTGAGGAGTGTGTGTCTATATGTATTCCAAGATTCTTATTTCTTACAGTGCACAATGCAAGCAGTCAACTCCTACAGTTAGTAGTATTTATCCACCCTTATTACTAACCCCTGTCTTATAGCACTGCCACCTATACCATCAACCATCATTGCATAGGTAAACATGTTATATTATTTCTTTATCACTCAGAATAAAAACTCTTGCTGCTCTATTTAGCATCCTATCAAGGCTTTATGAATATAGATGGCTGAACATGTGCATTAGTTAAATGAAGATGTCTGCCTTCATTCACACATATTAAGAGACAACAGACGTTGCTATAGTTACAGCCGGATGGAGAGAACAAAAGTCATGCAACATATGAAACACAGATCAGCTGAACACGAATAATCACTTTAACCCTTGGTGTTTACTTTTAACACATATAGAAATCTGTGCACCATAATCCACATTACCATAAAATCTGTGTTCCTAAGCATAAAAAACAGCTTTTACTATTGCTTTAAGGGTAACACAATGTATATATTGTAAATTTTATTTGTCTTTCATTATATGATAAAGTGTTAATGCTATGGTTTGTTGGTGACTCGATAAAATGCAGACCTTGGGCTGCCTTCCAGTGGCAGCTAGGTGTTTCTAACATCCCTCATCTCTTTGCTGGCATCCCACAGAGAAGGACCTTCACTGTAGCACTTTCTATGAAAGTGTGCGGGCAACGAGCTCCAAACCCTAATCCTTCAGAGGTAAGTCAGAGAGCTACATCTATTTCCTCTTCCCCTTCCCCCTCTCCTCCACCTGCAGTACACTTCCTTCTCCCTCCTTAGGTCTCTGTAAGTGTTCACCCTCCATCCTAATGTATCCTCCTCCATCACTCCCCCTTCACTTCGTACCCTGTTGTCCCCTTCTGCTACCATTTTACCCTGTCCCCACCTGGTGGCTCCCTCTCAACCTCTCACTGCGCTCTATCCCCTCCTCCCTGATCTGCCAAGCTTGACACCTCGCATTTTGCCACGCTGTCTGCGCTTGCTTCACTTTATTGTATTTTTGTGATATTTTTATATTTTTATTGTATTTTATTTTATAATGTACTTTGCTGTCCATCCCTGCCCTGTTGGGTACTACATTTAGGTCCTGCTGACACCTTGTGGCGCCTTATAAATAATCGATAATAATAATAATAATAATAATAATTATAATAATAATTATAATAATAAGGACATTGGACCAGATCCAGACTTGCAAAAAGGGTGTATTTTTTGTGATCGCTAGCATTGCAAAAGGCCTGCTTTTTGTAAGCAGCACATGTGGGAGCTCTGTGTTCCCATGATGGATCTGGATCCTCTAAGACCATTACCAAAGTTGAGATGCTAAGGGGCATGAAGTGGAAAGTGCTGCTGCTATGTACTATCATCATACCTTCAGCATCCAACATAGCGTCAGCATACCTTATCCCTCTTCCATAGCCCTGCCCCTTGTGGGAGAGGAAAGGTTTAGTGAAAGTACCTTGAGGGCCACTAAGTTTTAAGATAAATCCATGCATAAATCCGTACGAGTGAGGGGTGTGGCCTTCTCTTTCCTGTACAGAAGGCTGGATCCAGCAGACATTGTGTCCCCCCTGATGCTGTAAATAAGTCTGGGTCATAGCCCAGTGTACAAAGAGGATTTCCAACTGCACCAAGTACTATTACTCGAATCCCTATTTATTAAGAAGCTAGCGATCACAGAAGAAAGGGGAGCATTATGTGCCCTCCCAAACACATACAAGTGTCAGAGAAAAGTAGTGTCTTCTAGTGATGTGCTCTATTATAGGACTGTAGTGCAAATAATGATTAAAATAAAACTTATAATCAGTATTTGTAAAAAATGAACAAATAAAAAAAGTAACTTTGGGCTGGTTCCTCAATATTAGTCGTTGATAGATGACTAATATGCACAGTACAATGAATTCTGCATCTGAACACAGGTGTCCAATGCTGCATTGTGCGGAATTTACTATCCGCATGCTGGGCTGGCACACTCAACCTGCGTATGATATACACATGGTGATGGGCATAGGCAGCGCCGTAGGTAGGGGTGTGCGATAGGGGTGTAATGCTTAAGGGGGCACCACTAAGGTAATATTTAAGGTTAAATTGGCTTGAAATTCAAGAGCAGAGGGCACCATTTTTCCTTTTTGCCCCTGGTGCTAAAATTTCTAGTTACGGCTCTGGGCATAGGCATGCTGATTGTACAGAAAGCCGTCACGTACAATCCAATATTCCACACTTCCAAGGTTATGTGCGGAATACTAAAGGTAGGATGCAGGACACTGAACTCCCTTTGGCACACATGAGTGGCAGAGGGGATGGAGAATAGGTTATTCTGGCCCCAGCAAGCAACACCACCTGCACTCCCCGCTGTCAGTAGGAAGTCTGACGTGTCCAGCTTCCACGACTAGATCTGTGTCTTTATGGCTGCAGACCTAGTCGTAACGCGGCTTCCCCGCCCCGCCCCCTCATTTACATGGCCATATAGGCGGGGATACAGCCGTCGCAAGTCGCAAGTGAAGGGTCTGCCCTTTCGTAAGTACTAACGTATGTGACTTCGTTATGTGCGTTAGTACTTACACACAGGGAACAGCTGGCGCGCATTGAATAAATCTTATATTTATAATGAATTTACACGTGTACCATTTTTTCACTATAATACTATCACCTGTTGCAATGTTGCAGTAACACAAAGCAAAGTGTAAGCCTACAACAATATTCTATGTACAAGCAGCACAAGAGATATTCTGTCATTTTAATATACAGGATTAATGCTTTCATCTTGTTGACTTATGCGTAAGATTAATTCATATATAAAAAAATATATATATTATACCTTTATATCTGTGGGGAACTCATCTTTCTTCACTAGACCAGTGGCAGCAGCAATATTCCCAGCTCCAGACATAACAGCTCCTCCCAACTGAGACGCCTGCTCTTTGGTCTTTTCAGCCACTGTGGATGAATGAAAAACAAAGTTTACGGGCACAGCCACAAACGTTGATACCCTTGCTGATTAAACCTTGTTGCACATGCCTGCTGCACTTATTGCTAATCAATACACAATGATAAGTAAGGGAAGTGAATGTTTTAGCAGTGATATCAGTAGGACACCATCACATGAAATCAAAGTGTGCAATATATGAAAAGCACAAGACTTGGCCTGAAATATATTTTTCAATCCTGTCTTTTTAAAATAGATGTTTAAGTCACCTTTCACTATTTATATAGCTTGAGGTGAGAAGCTGGGTTTGAAAAGAAACATCAAGCTTGAAAATTCTAGCAAACTAAATAATGTAAGAAGGCACCTAAACGTGCAACATATAATGTAACAAGGTGACGGCACCTTGTTCCACTTTCTTCAGCACCTTGTTTCTCGCACTGCCGTGATGCATTGCTGCTTGACACCTTAGTCTGCCTTTAGACACCCTTCCTGCTACGGTTTAGTTGATTAAGGTAATCCTCATCAATAAAAGGATTACTGGTTTATTTAATGAACTTCTCTGCTCTTACAGAATCAATTCTTCTTTGCACTAAAAAGTAACCTAGTATTATATCACAGGACCGGGTATAAAGCTCTGCTGGCACTACATTTGGAGCTACAAACGCAGTGCCAGCAGGGATCCGCTATTGGGTCCCCCCCCCGGATCCAACCTTCCATGCAAAAACCTCCAAAGAGGTAGAAGGTTTTCTTTGGTGCTTACTAATATACCAATGGTCAAAATACATACTATAAGGGAAAATGATGTGTATATAGGACCGTATTCGTAGATAAGATGAATTCGGTGCATGCTGATGCACACCTAACTCTCCTGTCCAGCTCCTGTACTTGCCCCCACCCCCCGGTTTTAAGTGCCTAATGGCACTTAATAGTGTTATAGGCTACCTTAGGTTACGCTGCGTATTTTCCTTCTTAAGAATCACACCCTTTCCGGCTAATCTACATCGCTCCACCCATCCACTTCTACCTAAATACTCCCCACTGCACTGGCATGGCTCCTTCCTCCTAAACTACTACGTGGTACATAGATTACATAAATTACCTAGCACGTATGCGCAGTAAGTCATTTCCTAATTCTCCGCACTTAAGAAGCAGAGGCTTCTTAAGTGTGAATCTGGTCCATAGCAGCAGCATCCTGTTGTTTTATTTTTGGGGAGAAAACATATTAATGGACGCCGGACCTGATCCAGAAGTGAGTGTATGCTGTAGTGGCGTATTGCTGCATGATATTTTGAGCGTGCATACACAGAACAAAAGAATGCACACTTACGGACCATTCAGACCCAATACATTTGGAGCTGCGGCAGCTCGCACTCTGAAGGGCATGTCATAGGAGAGAAAAGGAGGCGGCACCTAGTCAATGTACAGTAAGGAAATGCCAAGGCAAGTTCACCCCGATCCACAACGAAAATGAGGATTCTATGCGTCAAAACATTTGCACCAGGACATGTCCTGGGATAAAACTTAAAGGCCCGCGCATTGGAATTTCAAGCGGTAAATGTATTTCTATATTTTGGGAAACACTGCTGTAGTATTATGTTGTTTTTAGTTTTTAAAAATATACAGTGTTAAAGAATATTGTTTAAAAAAATAGTAAAACTATTTAGTGTGTGTAAATTTCAAGTGAAGTGATCCATAACCTATTCATTTCCGGTTTTTACTACCCTACCATTGCACAATGTATATGGGCGCTTAGCTGCTGTGGGCCTGATTCAGAGGCTGAAAATAAGAACTTAAAGTTACACCTGGGCAAAACCATGTTGATTTCAGGGCCTAATGGCACTTAAGAGTGCCATAGGCTTCCTTAGGTTACGTGGCGTATTTTCCTTCTTAAGAATCACACCCTTCTCGGCTAATCTAGATCGCTCCACCCATCCACTTCTACCTAAATACTCCCCACTG
This sequence comes from Limnodynastes dumerilii, assembly GCA_011038615.1. NCBI lineage: Eukaryota > Metazoa > Chordata > Amphibia > Anura > Limnodynastidae > Limnodynastes > Limnodynastes dumerilii. The sequence goes on from WWET01000334.1 coordinate 378,428, forward strand.
CACTGGCATTGCTCCTTCCTCATACGTAAATTACCTAGTACGCATGCGCAGTAGGTCATTTCCTAATTCTCCACACTTAAGAAGCAGAGGCTTCTTAAGTGTGAATATGGTCCATAGCAGCAGCATCCTGTTGGTTTTTTTGGGGGGAGAAAACGTATTAACGGACGCCGGACCTGATCCAGAGGTGAGTGTACGCTGAAGTGGCATATTGCTGCATGATTTTTTGAGCGCGCATACACAGAACAGAAGAATGCACACTTACGAACCATTCAGACCCAATACAATTGGAGCTGCGGCAGCTCGCACTCTGAAGGGCATGTTATAGGAGAGAAAAGGAGGCGGCATGTAGTCAATGTACAGTAAGGAAATGCCAAGGCAAGTTCACCCCGATCCACCACGAAAATGAGGATTCTATGCATCAAAACATTTGCACCAGCACCAGGACATGTCTTGGGATAAAACTTAAAGGCCCGCGCATTGGAATTTCAAGCGGTAACTGTATTTCTATATTTTGGGAAACACTGCTGTAGTATTACTATTTAGTGTTTGTAAATTTCAAGTGAAGTGATCCATAACCTATTCATTTCCGGTTTTCACTACCCTACCATTGCACAATGTATATGGGCGTGTAGCTGCTGTGTGTCCATATACTACGTGCCGAAATTGGTCGCCCGCCAAAGGCACCGGTGTATGAGCGCACACAACCGACCCCACTTTTACATACACATCTAAGGCCCATACATGCACATTTGTGCTCAGATCTGGATCAGGTCCACTGAGTGCATCTCTATTGAAAAATATGACATATAAAAGCAGTAAACTATAGGGCAGGCATTTGTGAACAACACAGAAAAAAACAAACATTTTATATTAAACACACTATTAGCTATTTATAACAAAGGAATTTCATTTACAAAGCTTTAGATGCCCTTAAAGTTATTTGTTTTATTCTCTGCTTGTATAGATTGCACAGTAAAAGCTGCAAAATGTACAAACTAAAGAAATTCTGTACCATCCAATCATATATTTATATGACCAAATCCTATTTTTTGAGTCATAAGTAGAGTTTTATCATATTCCAAGACAATTAAAACACACAGCATTGCCTATAGATCTAACCAAATTGCTGAATCTTCTTGAAAATAAAGGATTTTAACACATATTCTCAAAGGACATGACTGCCTGTGAAATAGCCACATAGAGGCTGCTGTCCCAAACAGACTTCACAAAAATGAAACTCTGGCAGTTTAATCATAGTAATCTGAGGCCTTGTAGTCTCCACTGCTGCAGAGCCGGTCTCATTAAATTATTATATTTGTGTAGTGAAATCTCACTTATTCATGCACTGGCCCTATTATTGGCCACCACTATTTCTTTTTCTTTAAAGTCTACTTAATAATGTTACAGGTCAAGCCCTCAGGGAAATGTTGATAGTAAATGTTTATAGGTTGATGTGTAAAAAGAAAATAGGTTTCTTGAGAATTTATTGTGTACCAAAGCCAACTTCATAAAAAATGTTGCATTTGACTGCTCCCTATGACTATAGCAATTGTTAAGTACTTTATAAACACATATATTTCTGGTCGCCAATGTAGATTAAAACACACAAGATGAGCAATAGCTACTTGTATTAATTGCATTAGCTCAGCCTGGACGATCTTAGTCACCCATTAGCTTTTTATCCTATTAGAGCAGAGCTGGCTATGGTTGCATGACTGCCCGAGGTGCTGTATCACACAGATTAGTGGTTTTGGCAGCGGTAATAAGAGCAGAATTTTTACAATGCGGATGACACTGACCTGAAGTCACTCCTTGTACTACTCCATCACGGGTTTTACTCCCTAGAAGTGAGAGACAAAAAACAATGGTTACAAAATATTCAACACATATAAAAACTACTCCATTCACTAAAACATAGGGTGAGACTTACAGTTGAGAGAAGCCTAGTGTTAAAGAATAAACCATTAATGAAGTCTATATTCTGCTTTCAAAAAAGGTCAATGAGTAAACTGATTATGCAGAGATCCAGGGCTGCTGTCAGCAGTTGGAACACATCCGCACAGTCCTGCGTTACTAGCTGTTCCCATCAGCTGCGGGCCCGGGACAGTCTCTCCCCCTCCCGAAGGAAGCCCTGCAGGGATCAATCACAGCAAAGTACCATATGGTCCTGGTTTATACATTATGCAGTGTTGTATTCTAAATGTATTTAGGTAAGAAAAGCACGACTAGATCCAGATCCCCCTTCCATTAACCTAATCCTAACCCTCCCTTCCCCGCAGCGTGACCCTAACCCTCCCTTCTCCCTAGCCTGACCCCAACCCTCCCCATCTATGGCCCTAAGAGCCTAACCCTGACCCCCTCCTAAGACTAAAAGTCCCCGGAGAGGTTACTCTCTGGAGCATGCCGATTCTAAAATGGCTGCCTATTCGAAATAGAGACAGCCGAAAAGGAACTTTCTCTGTCTCTGTCTCTATTTCTAAAAGCAGCCCATCAGAGCGAGGACTGCAACCGCGTTTTAGTAACCCTAACCATTCTCGTTCCACAGCCTAGCCCTAACCCTCCCCTCTCTGCAGCCTAATCCTAACCCTCTCCTCTCTGGAGCCTAACGCTAACCCCTTCACGTAGCCTATTCCTAAACAGAATAGATACCATTTAGAAAATTGCCATTCCAACTCGTACCCATTCCAGAATGTAGATTTAAATTTTTAAAATGTAATCGGGAGGGAGGCCGGATGCAAATTGTACAGTAAGGGGTTGTTTATGCCTTTACGTAAGGTTCTCTGTTATGCACTGCTCACATTTTTAATGGGGCCGATGTTAAAGTTTTAAGGTAGGGTCCAGGGTATGGAAATCCGCAATTCGCTAATGGAACTCTGCTGCCGCCTTGGATTAAGTTCTGATGTCGGCAGCAACGGACTTCTGGATTCAGCCCCTAGACTGCATTGTGACAGACTTACTCCTCAGAACTCATGAACTGAAAATGTATTTTATTTGTTGACAATCCTAACTATTCATTGCACAGAATTACCTTAGTTTTTTTGGGGGGAGATTAACAGTGTGTTGGCATTTAATTTAAATTAATATAGATAAGGGGTAGTCAACCCATGACAATACTGACACATAAGACACTCACAACTGAATGGACCAATAAATCTCCATCAAATGCTTATTCTATCTATCACCCCTCAGCAACACTTACAGGTTTCATAATCTACTCAGACGACTTATCATTTGTATATGACAAAACAAGGGTTTATTACATCTAGTCTGACAGATGCATTGTCAGGTATATTTGGGGAAGTTTTTCATAAGTAAGTGGGCTGTTTGGACCCTGCAGATGTTATGCACGTTTTATGGGTGTATCTCCTATCAGTTCCGTACGATATCACTTCCGTCCGACGGTGCGGCTCTTCCCCTCCGCCCGCGGGGGAAGATTGAAATTATACAGTGTGGGTGTTAACACCAATTTACGCACGGATCAGGAGTTGGACGAACCGCTGATCCGCCTTATAGCGGCGTATGTTATGCTTAATAAGTTTACTCCCCTCTCTCATGCGGATTTAGACATCCACGTGTAATTTGCCAGAAGTAAAGTCCCTGCTCACATGTGGCTCACAAAAGAAAATGACATGAATGCTAGTTAGGGAGCTAAGGAGTGCAGAAGCTGAGCATAAAGGCACATTATGTACAAAATGATTGCACTGTGCTGCACAAAGGATTAAGAATACATTTTTAATGCTAAGGAGGAACAAGATTCGATCTTTAAAGTGTTGTTTTTCAATGTCATTGTTGTCCTGTATGTCTCCTTGGACCTGATTCACACTTAAGAACGCGATAGCTTCTTAAATATACGCAACTTGTAGCAAGGCAACTTCCTCGGCACGCCCCTGGTTTTCAGGTTCTTAATAGACTTACAAGTGCTATAGGGCTCCCTTAACTGTAGGTTTACTTTTGTGTGCGTAGGGCGTCTAATTACAAACGTGTCTGCATAACCGCGTCATTTAAATGCTTCCCTTCACCCAATCTTCGTATCTGTCGTGTTAATTATTCACGGCATGTCCCTTTTGGCGTAAGTTACTGTGAACCTAGCGACTTTAGGTGCGTGCCGTTCAATCACGCCATTTGCGTTCCCAAGTCCAATATAAATAGAAAAATTTAAAGTTAAAAGTTATTACGCATGTGCAGTATATACCTTCTTAAAAATACGCAAATAAAAACACAAAAATTCTTAACTGTGAATCGGGTCCCTTGTGTTTTAGGAATGAAAAAGTAGATTATAAGTTTTAAAGGTGGAAAAAGTGGCTGAAGAATAATGTAACCAGTATAACAGGAAAGCAAATTGCATTTTAAAATCCTAAAATAATTGAGTGAACCTCAAAAAAAACCCCTCTAGAAATCATATGGGACCAGATTCAGATCCCTGTGCGACTTACGTGTGTATGGAGATCTGTAAGTAGCCATGTAAGAGGGGAGTACACGCCACGTTCAGAACCCTTCCCCTGGCACCTCATGCCTAATCCCGCCTGTCTGGCAGGGTTTACACAATGTTCCGTATGGAAGGACATAAGACACGCAACATCTAGCGCACACATGCCCCGATGTTACATGTGAAGGGGACTTACACAATGCACTCAATGCTGAATCAGGGTCATGGTTCCTGTCATACATACTGCACTCATGAAAACTTGCATTGGAGCTGCACATTGATTTCATGTAAATCTACTTATGGCTGGGGTGTGCCTATAATTACCATAGTACCTTTCAAAATCTCTCACTTCTACATTCCACCTAATTATCATTTCCTATTTATTTAGTAAATAACGTGTTATAAAATAACATGGGACCTGATTCACGCTTAAGAAGCTCTGGCTTCTTAACCGTGTAATCTTCCAAAATGACCTACTATGCATGTGCAGTAGTACATTTACGCAATCTACGTACCAGTTAGGTGCGTAGATTTCCTCCATGGGGCAGATCCAGACCTACGGCAGCCGCACTAGTTATGGCGGCTGTATGCACAAGAATGGCAGAAATGTGAGCCATGGATCTAGCGTCCGTAACTACAGCGTACGGAAGCTGGACG
>WWET01000334.1:402203-425276 GCA_011038615.1 Limnodynastes dumerilii
TGTGGCTTCAATTTAAATTGCAAGTGACTGTAGGATATTAACTAAGGTAGCACTCTTGTTATTTTAATAACATACACAGCGAAACCAGGACTTTGTTATTGCACCTTAAAGATTTATCTGTCGCACATTTATAGTGACAAATTTTCAGCTTGTGGAGGTGACTTCCAAGAGCAGAGCATAGGCATGTAAGCCAACATTATGCTATTTAGGGAGGTGCTAAGGTCCCAGTGGTCTTTCACGTAGATTTTGAGGGAGGTGTATTGATTCTACTGCCAGCATAGTACCAATAGCACTATTGAGGATGCAGGCCTGACTGTATTCACAGAGCAGCAGCTGCTCTGTCTCAGTTGTCCCATATGGGAGTTTGAGCGTTAGGGTTCATAGTATATCCTACGCTCTAATTGGAGGAGCTCAATACGTTTTTCTGACCCTTGTATTGAAGTCTTCTGTTTATCCTATGTTCATGACTCCAATCCCTTTCTCCCATCCCCACTCCCTCCAGTTCTCCCTGTATGCTTTTTACTGTTTCTTTCTCACTGTTCTGCTGAAGTGTTGTCTGTTGCTCACTGATATATCTAGAATGGGTGCAGGGTGTGCTATGCACATGGGCCCCTCTGAACATATATCTATGTATATACAAAATCTATGTATATATGTATACACAGTAAGTATGCATATGAGCCAGCTGGGGGAAGGGGGGATTTAGGCCATAGGGGATGGGGCCCATGTACAAATCTCGCACAAGGGCCCCCTCGCGTCTTAAATTGCTCCTGCTATTGTTCATTAGTCTACAAACATTGTGCAGGTCTCTTTGCCCAACTACTGACACTTACCTCCTCTGTTGCTTTCAGTTTTTCTCATACTCTCAGTCCAGCTCCTACCTATCTCTCAATTCCTCTTAGTACATCTGTGCATACATGTTTTCCAGATTGAACACCTCCTTCTTTCAGATTCCTTCATAATACAGTTTTTTGCATTATAAACCCCTTTACCCCTTTGTTTAACTCCTTTTATTAGTCCCATGTTTGCTTCCTAATCTACTCCACAAGTTTGCATGTGTATCATGTGCAGGGCCGTTTGGTGTCTGGGACTGACAAAATATGCAGGGCCCCGCCCCCTCCCCAAGTTCCAAAAAATGTTTATTGACAAAAACTAAACTAAATTTGTGGTAAGTTTAAACTAGCAACAAACCTCACCCTAATGATATAATTATCAAACAGTAAGAGTTAAAAGTAAAGAAATACCACTTACCTTTTGCTGGGTCACAGTGCTGGCTCCTCCCCTCCTGCTCCTCGGTCGGCACTCTCACTCTGCACTGGGAAGGAATGGGGGTTCAAGCTGGGTGTACTGCGTCGGAGGTGCAATCTTGCTGTCAGACAGCAGGGGCAGGTGCAGATCTTTTTTCTTTCATTTTCTTTTGACTCCTTCCCTTATTCTTAATCCTCACCCAATATCTTCCCCATACTCTTTCCGCAATATTCTCATGAGCTATTTTCCCCTGCACCCCCCTCCACCAGTTTCCTTTTATACCCCTCTCTATACCATTCCCATAACCCCTCTCACTACACTGCTTCCAATATACCCTTTCACTACACTGCTCTTTCTATACCCCTCTCACTACACTGCTTCCAATATACCCTTTCACTACACTGCTCTTTCTATACCCCTCTCACTACACTGCTTCCAATATACCCTTTCACTACACTGCTCTTTCTATACCCCTCTCACTACACTGCTTCCAATATACCCTTTCACTACACTGCTCTTTCTATACCCCTCTCACTACACTGCTTCCAATATACCCTTTCACTACACTGCTCTTTCTATACCCCTCTCACTACACTGCTTCCAATATACCCTTTCACTACACTGCTCTTTCTATACCCCTCTCACTACACTGCTTCCAATATACCCTTTCACTACACTGCTCTTTCTATACCCCTCTCACTACACTGCTTCCAATATACCCTTTCACTACACTGCTCTTTCTATACCCCTCTCACTACACTGCTTCCAATATACCCTTTCACTACACTGCTCTTTCTATACCCCTCTCACTACACTGCTTCCAATATACCCTTTCACTACACTGCTCTTTCTATACCCCTCTCACTACACTGCTTCCAATATACCCTTTCACTACACTGCTCTTTCTATACCCCTCTCACTACACTGCTTCCAATATACCCTTTCACTACACTGCTCTTTCTATACCCCTCTCACTACACTGCTTCCAATATACCCTTTCACTACACTGCTCTTTCTATACCCCTCTCACTACACTGCTTCCAATATACCCTTTCACTACACTGCTCTTTCTATACCCCTCTCACTACACTGCTTCCAATATACCCTTTCACTACACTGCTCTTTCTATACCCCTCTCACTACACTGCTTCCAATATACCCTTTCACTACACTGCTCTTTCTATACCCCTCTCACTACACTGCTTCCAATATACCCTTTCACTACACTGCTCTTTCTATACCCCTCTCACTACACTGCTTCCAATATACCCTTTCACTACACTGCTCTTTCTATACCCCTCTCACTACACTGCTTCCAATATACCCTTTCACTACACTGCTCTTTCTATACCCCTCTCACTACACTGCTCTCTATAACCCCTAACTACACTGCTTCCTATATACCCCTCTTACTACACTGCTCTTTCTATACCCTTTTCACTACACTGCTCTCTCTATACGCCTCTCACTACATTGCTCCCTCTATACCCCTCTCACTACACTGCTTCCTCTATACTCCTCTCACTGCTTCCTCTATACCCCTTTCACTACACTGCTTCCTCTATACCCCTCTCACTACACTGCTTCCAATATACCCTTTCACTACACTGCTCTTTCTATACCCCTCTCACTACACTGCTGTCTCTATACCCCTCTCATTACACTGCTGTCTCTATACCCCTCTCACTACACTACTCTTTCTGTACCCCTCTCATTACACTGCTCCCTCTATACCCTTCTCACTACACTGCTCCTTCTTTACTCCTCTCACTACACTGCTCCCTCTATACCCCTCTCACTACACTACATAGAAAGTGATGGCAGATAAGAGCCACATGTGGTTTAGCCCAGGAGTAACTAAGTTCAAGCACTTAACTAGGTCTGGATCCAGCCCATTATGTTGTATTAGTGATGCTATGATTTAATAAAGGATCACATATAGCGTATGCAAATTATAAACATATATTATTTATAATATTAAATGTACATGCTTAGTTAGGTAAATTGTACACCTGTACATTATGCTGTTTAACCTCTGGATAAGGGACAATAGAACTGTGAGGATCCAACAAGGACCAAGGAATTCGAGATGACCAGAGAAATCCACCTATCAAGAGGACAGAAGTCCTTCCTTTGCGTTAGTACTTGCACTTGCTGTTGGTGAGACTAGTAATTTTGGATAAGCTTCTCCCTTTTTGGAATAAATCTTTTGTGGGTTGGACCTCTGTTGAGATTGAATTGGACTTCTATTATTTTACCAATGTGCCCATTTGCACATTGCGTACAAACTTCATATCTTATATATCACAGGGTTCAATGCATGATAACAAATCAACAATTTTGTTTATTAACGATGATTTCTTTTTATTCTCCTTTTTGACATGTTGTGATTTCGGGCCGTATGCAGAGTTTTCAGAAAAGCGATACTGTGCATGCGCAGTAATTTTGTAATATAATCTACGTTACTTCTTGCAACGTAGATTGCGTATACGCAGTCTTAAAGAGGGGAAGCCCAGACCCTTTCTTCTGAAATCCCAATGTATAGGACTAAGTTCTGTACGATAGGACTTACATGCGTAAAACATGCATGCGCCCTCCCCTCCAAACACCCCACTTACACACTTTGGGCCAGAGCCAGAGCTACATTTCCATTACTTCGTGTAGCGTATTTACAATGCACTCCCCTGGGCACACCCCTCGCATATACGTACTTTGGTCGTTTTACGCTTCCCAACCCTACCTTAACTTTACACAGCGTAACTACATAGGTATAGGCCTCATGTACTTACGCGCCTAAGCACACCCCGCCTCCGAAACTTAATTACGGGTGGCATATAGCTGGCACGCCCCTTCGTCCGTAGTTACGCTGTTGATACGTGACTGGCCCTTACGCTCAAGTCACGTGGTGTAACATTTGCCGCGCGCATGTGCAGTAATAACTAATGAGCGAGTTTACGTTAGCGGCTAGCATAAAATCGCTCACGTACATAGCTCTGGATCTACCACTTTGCTTTTTATTTGACTAACTGGGTTGTTCTCTATTTAACTGTTTTTGTGTGTACTCTTTAACTGATCTCCCTTTTGCATGGGTTCTACACTGCTTTAGTGTACTGATTTTAATGTCTTTAGTTTATGTTTTTATAGACTGTTGCCAGTACTTCTCCTTTATGAAATGTAATTTAAAAGACCAGGGCCAGCTACAAATCAGATTCTCGCTGACATTTTCTAGTATGTAATAAGAAAGTGAGAGCTAGAATCTGATTGGTTGCTATGGGCAACATCTCCACTTTTCTTTTCCCGCAGCTTAGTATCTCTGGCCCCAGGGGTTTTATACAGCTAGTAAAAGCTTTGTGCGACTCTTCTCCTTTTCTTGGTACATTGTTCCCCTACTACCAACTATATTTTTCAGTCTTCTTCCCTGTTTCCGAACTGCTTCCATTATCTAGATAGAACTAATGGGCTGTATTCTGAGATCCGAATTTAACGAAAGTTCCGTGCGTATATTTAGGATCGGATCGATTTTGCAGCAACTGCGCATGCGCAGTAATAGTGATACGCATTCTACGTTGAAGTTAAGGTCGGAAATAGCTAAGGGTCGGACTTGTGAATCGGACGGGGAATATTCCGACCCTAAGTGTGGCGGAAATATACGCATCTAAGGATTTGCATAGAAATGGGCGGGAGGAGGCATTGAGATGAGGAAAAGTGGGCACGCTTAGAGGATTAGGGCTGTAAATATATTCAACTAATACACATAAGGAAGTTACTGCGGCCAGATAGGGCAAGTCAATGCTGGTCTAAGTTTAGGTCTAGCCGGAGGAAGCGAGGGGAGTGACTGTTTTTACTGGTGGGTGTAACCTGCTCCGACCTGCCACTTAGTTGCGTATATTTGCGGCCCGATCGCCAACGGAAGTCTGAATACAGTCCAATATAAGATGTTGGGGTTTTTTATCAAGACTTGAAAACCATCCAACATGACCCATTCCATTAGGTACATAATACTCAGCTTCTGGGCTTCTGGGATTCAAACTGTCACTCAACCGAATTTAATGAATTAACTTATGTTTGAAAAACATTTTTCTTTTCAATAAAGGTGGTTACCATAGTAACAGACAGTTGGAAGCTCAAGAGCAGAGCGTTGTGTACCTAATGGAATGGGTCATGTTGGAGGGTCTGGACTGAAGACTGAAAAAAGTTTTCAACAAGGTTGGATTATCTTACATATTCCAAACCCTGGTTGTCATGGGTATGACACAATTCTTAGAAGGGTAATAAGCTTTCCTTTTTTTAACCTAACATATCTTTATGATAGAACAATAGGACTGAGAGATGCATGCTGCTCTATTGTCTTCTAAGTATTAAGGTAAATCTATATTTTATAAACAGCAATTACTCAGCTTGCACCATACTGTCCATGCTTACCAAGGGCAGTGCAGCTGTTCCTTGACACAGGGTGCAGGGCTCACCAAGGTGGTACAGGATAGGTGGGAGTATGTGTATCCTGCTTCCCCAGGCAGCAACAGGTAAGGAACTGTCAGCACTCACAATACATATGCTGAGAAAATGGGGTAGTATTAAACTTAATTCTGAAAGTGTAGTTTGGGCTATTTATCATGTAGCTGGACCAGTTAAGTAGCCTTAAATATGTTATATATGGAGAACAGTGTGAATGCAGGGACTTAATAACATGCAATAGGGGCCAAATGATGTTACTGGCAGATGTTGTGACCAGGAGCAAGGTCGCTATCAGGGGGGACTGCCGAGACTTTTGTTCGACAGGAGAAAGAGGGGGGCTCCTGATACTCATCTTATCTTTCCAGCAGCAGGTATCAGTGGTATCCTGATGCCAATTCCAGATGCTAGAGAGCTAGGTGACATCACATAGGGGACAGAGCACCACAGCCCATGTCCTGGGCTACAGAACTCCTGCTAACAACTCTGACCAGGAGGGTTTAATAGTTTTTATGATATGTAGTGTGGGAAAAGTGGTGTGCCAGGCCTTAGAGAACTTGCAACCAAATCATTAAAAACTGTAATGATTATAGACCGGATCTAGACTTCTACAAAATGACTGTTTTCCACTTGCAAGAAGCGGAACCTATATCATGTTGCTTGTATACATGCTCCTGCTTCCAGTACTCCTGCACCTCCGCCACAGGATCCCCGCTGCTGTTGCGCTCATAGTTCCAATTATGGCAACATCATAAATCTGGATCTGGGTCTACATTATTGAAGGCAATACTTTCACCTTAACTGCATAGAAACAAGATGACTTTCACCTTAAGATGATGGTCTTGCCTGGTGACAGCTGCTGACCTCACCACCTACTTCAGGCTGGCAGCCAATTACATATCAAGCCTCCATATTTAAACTTGCTCTGCCTGAGACTCAGGGCTTAGGTTCTTCTTTCTCTAGAAAACTTCCTTTTTCTGTTAGTTCCTGCTCTCCTTGTGTTCTGACCTTAGCCTGACATTGGCATTTCCTTTTCATCTCTGTTTGGAATGACAGGTTTCAAATTTCTTCTATCTGACAGGGTCGTAAACTTGATACTTGTGTGATAGAATATTGTAATGCCAACACTTACTGTTTGGTAAGTAAAGTAAATTAGGTAATCCTAACACAAATCCTAACCCTATTTACACATTAACAGTTAATCACATACCTCAGACGGATGCAGTGGTGAAGAAAACAGGAAAGAGCAGAGGAAGACAGTACAGGAGAGAAGAGAAGTGTGAATACAGTCCAAAGAAAATAGATAATCAGATAGGGCCTGAACCAGAGCTACGATGGTACACTGAGCGTGCTAACGCTCAGCGTACCATCGCTTCACTCCCCCGACACTCCCCCTTGCCCCAGCGTATTAACACTCGCTTACACCGGCTGAAGGCTACCCTAACTTTAGCCGACGTAAGCGAGTGTTAATACGCTGGGACCTTCCAGCCTTATTAGCTTTCCTCCCCCCGCGTACCTGCACTAACTGCAGCGTAGCATTACTACACTACTGCTACGAATGCCCGATCCATGATCGAGTGTTTCCGTAGCTACGCTGGGCAACATCCGCCCGGCGCATGGGCAGATCGGCTTTTAAGCCGATCATACGCTGCTGGCTGGGGTCTTAACGCCAGCCAGCATAGGCCTGGATACGGCCCATATACTCTCCAAGACCAGATCTCTTCCAGCCCACTAGAAACTCCTCCTGAGATGTTAGAATTCAGACTCTGTTTCACTAAAATTTATACTTACTACAAATGGAAGAAACTCACAGATAATGATGCAAGATATGCCGACCCACTACTGGTAAATATATGATACAAAGGAAAACAGTCCACAGAAATACTGAATTGCTGGTTAACACATATTATTGAAGATAATAGCACAGGACTGCCAATTCAAGTATATTAATTACATATTAATGTACTTGGAAAGACGAACCATACTACTGAAAAGTAAAGTTGGCACAGTATTGCTCGACTTGGAATGATATATAGTTTAACAAGTTTTGTTGCATCAAGGAGCACAAAGGCCAGCCAAAGGTATAGTGTGTAAATAATATCCCATAGTTGTTGGATTAGGCATGCAGTGCTTCGGATATCCTGTTAGGTTTTCTAACGCAAATAATAATAAACTATTACCTCTTTATAGCTGATTAATGCCTTTATTTAGTTACTGCTTTAAAGTATAGAATATTTCTTTCTTTCTTGGTGTATACAAGATATGACATTATCAACCAATAGTCAACTAATTATTGAAATAGAGATTGAAAGGTTAGAACACATTTTGTTTGTCTTAATTTCCCTAACATTGTTTGCCCTTATGCAGGTGTCTAAGTGCCTCCTAAATATATAACAGGCATTGGCATGATTGTTTGAACCCCAAATGTCTCTGAATAGAATTCTCCCCCAGGTAGTGACAGAAACACACTGCAAGTCAACACAAATAGTGGACTACCGGACGTTTTTTCCTACTGCGCATGTGTAGCACATTTTTTAGGTTATCTACGTATCTTTTCCTTACGTAATCTACGTAATGAAATTAAACACTAAAAACTGTACGTATATGTTATATGTCCGGTAGTCTGCAGACGGCCCAGTATTATTATTATATTGTTAATATTTTTACTTTTATATTTTATATATCCATAGCTGAGGCTGCAAATAAACCTGATTAGCCTAGACACCAGAACTGGCCTTGGGAATAAAGCCTGCTTTTTCTAAGCAAAGGTCTTTTAAAAGTCCACCTTTCATTTTCCCTGTGTAAAGTTTAATAATATATAGGTCATGGATCTGGCACATTTGCAACAACCTTCTATAAGCATAGCACATTCTGCATAACCAGAAGGGGGCACTGTTGCTACAGAGCTACAAAGGTTTCAGCTTAATAAAGTCTAACCATACAACACTAAACCTGGTCTAAATACATTACTTCATTTTGTTTTATTTATTTTCTATGTTTTTGTGTTTTTTACATGATGCAAACAAATATAAAACAACCAGAATTTATGAAAATAAAATTCATGTTGACATATTAAATATACCGATTCCATATAGGAATCAAAACAGAATTCAATAAGATACACATTTCCAGGTACAATTTTACTGGCAATAAAAATACAAAACATATGAGAAAAATGCCGCAAAATCATCACTTACGGACCTCTAAAGTTTGGTAAGAAAATAATTAAAACAAAGTGCAATACTTGGGGGAAAAGGTACAGGAAAAACAGGTACTTGGAAGTACCTCTTTATAAGGGAGTAAATAAGAACCCCCATTCCATACTTAGGAGAAGAGGAGGGATAAATAGTCCAGTGTTCTGTAGCATTCAAAAATATTCCTTCATTGTTCAGATGCTTTAAGTTTTACTATGCATTTTTTGGAGATTAGCATTATACACATACCATAACTCAGACAGTAAGCAGCACCCTCACTGCCTTGAAAAAGACACAGTGTTGAACGAAATGGCTGCTTAAAACAGGAAGAGGATGCGTTTTCACCATCTAGTTCCTCCTAGGGTTTTTCCTAGGGTACCATCCACCATGACTAGAACTTTGACACCATCTGGTACAGAGTTTTCCTTGGGGAAAGTTCATATTTTATCCATATTTTTATATGTTGCTTTACATGTTGCAGCAATATTTTACTAAATTTCAATGCAATGTATTGATTTCACACATTGTCCCATCCTTTTTTCCCTTTTTTCCTCTTTCATGAGTCTATAAATGGTAAAGAAATAGAGAAGATATACATTGCTTCAGAAAGTATGGAGATTTATTGTTACTACTTCATCAAAATAATCCAACATGTTTCTTAGGCAGTTAACGGGCATATAGGGTAAGCGGGCCGGGTGAGATAGTGGCATTTATCCCGTCTTCTCATTTTGTATTTTTCATAGCTCTATTGAACTAAGGCATTTTGGTATCATCTTCACCTCATGTGAACAGCCTACTATTTTAATGATTGTTTCCTTTTATTGCCACACTGTTACTTGTCTTGGTAGATTTCCTGCTATATATCAGTTCTGAGCAAGATAGTTCTATGTTGCTACACTGTAACATATGTTATTATGCAACAATTGACTCATGAGATACCCACAGATTCTGATGATTTTCTAATAAATCATTGATAGCTGTTTTTGATTGTCTTATCCTACTATTTGTTTATAATTCATCAGCTCTGTGTGAGATTGTCTTATTATTTTCTATTTTGTGACATATATTGCTAACGGCAGCTGCTATCAACTATTATTTATCTACCTGACATTAACATGTGTTGTATTTGATACCCAATTTTGGTGCGGAGTACAGCATGTTTTTATATCTTTGTTTTTGCTGAATATCAATTATAAAATTATATTTTTTTAACCTATCATACCATATGAGCTCTTTCTTATTCCAATATACCGGTACCTCCCTTCCCTCCCTTCCTGGCCTACCCCCGGCCAATTTAACCTTTTCTGTTTTTGTGAGTTAAAAAACACCTGATATTGGGTATTCCCTACATACCTTGGATGCTGAATTAGCCATTTATATCATTAGTCCTCATTTTCACATCAAGTTACTTTATGGGTACCGTAATTTGTATCCAATATATATATATATAATGTCTGATGGTGTATTATTACCAATTCTATTATTATTACTATATGGTTTCTTTATCTTGAACTAATATTTTTCTATTGATGGGATTAGCTCCTTTACTATTATCTGGTAATCTCCAGATTTCTATTACTATTAGTGCGCCATATTTTTTCCCTAAAACCCTGTCTTTCTCCATATTTTTTTCCTAAAACCCTGTCTTTCTTTTTCCCTCCATTTCCCTTTATCCATATGTAATTGTATTCCCAGGGTATCTTGATGGCTGCACCCCATAAATTAGGTGGTCTTTCTTGGTGAAGATAACTATACTTGACCTATTATGTAATGGAGATTCCCTTTAAATGTATTTTTGGTACCTACGTTTTTGCATATTCTCTCTGAAGCTGCCTATTTCTTTCCTTATATCCACTCCCTCCCCTCCCTTTGACTTTCCTTTTTTTATTCTTATACGTTGACCTGGACACATTAAAATATGATTAACACTGCACTGATTGCAAGCATGGACTGATGAGCTTCTCTTTTGACTCTCACTGTAGTCAATGGCAACTACTACTACTACCTCCTTTCATTGAAGGATCAACATCGTTGGAGATCAGATTGTAACATTTATTGGATATTACCCTTATAACAGAATCTACAAATCTTTTTCCATTACAGCTACAATGACACACTATGTGATGCCTCCAACAACTGAAATAAAGATCCATTTGCCAAGAACATCACATTGGCTGATAACTGGGGCTACATCCTAATAGGTCGGCCAAGCGGCAGTCGGATCATTTGGCACAGTGCGATTTTGGACCATTTCCAAATAGTTGTTCAATCATCAGATAAATAGACAGATAAATCTGACAAATTCAAATAATTTCGAAGTGACTCAACACACTGACAGATGTATTTTCAATAATTAAATGACTTTATAGTGCTGAATACAGACATGCTGAAAAGATCAAGTAATAAGATTAACACACCTGTAACAGATCATATTTCATATCCACATACTGAAAGGTAATTGTTCAGAAAGGTCTGTTGTACTGCTGATTTGCCAGATTATTGCTCAGTGTATGCTCAGTTTATGTAATTTTATTTTATATGTCCTCTTTGATGGGTTATATTATATTTTATCTTCAAACCTAAAATACATTTTTTTTTAAACATTTGTAAGATAAAAATATGTTAGTGTTATCATTTAAGCATCACATAGTTAGATTTAAAAGGACACAAGTCTCAAGAAATACAGGACAATTTGTTACTTATGACCGCCTGGCAAACATTGAAGCGCATTAGAAAATCAAGGGGACTTAGCGGTCAGCTCTCTCTCTTTCTAAACAACCCAGAATTCTAGCAAAGGAAAGCTGAATAACCCTTTAATAGGTGGCCCTCCAAAAAACTAATAACTTTAAAAAGCATTGTAAACGCTAGCACTAAATCGCCTTTCTGGACCTCATATCCATGAAAAATGTAACTTACCTGATACTCACTCATTTGCAATATACCAGGCTCTACATTATGCTTCTCAGGTGACGCGTCAATTGTCAGCATCCCACTGCCACAATGAGTTAGATCAAATGCTGGCTCAGCCTCCGGGAACCAAAGGTACTATCTCATTCTATTATCAACATCTTAGAGATACACTAGATCATTCGGGTATCCAGCAGGGTATACGTGGTTGGATCTCCCTATTTCCCAACTTAAATGTGGGTGATCTTTTGGGGGCCCTTAGATATTTTATTAATATCTTAAAAGCAAATACTTACTGAGAGATGCTGTTCTGCATCTACAATAGGGGATATTTGTCCCTAAATAGACGGTGTTAAATGGGGCTCTCAGACACTTCAAAATGTCCCAAATGTGAAAAGGACTCAGCAACACTGTACCATTGCCTTTGGGATTGCTCTCAGATTCACAGATTCTGGAGGCAGGTTCATGCTTATGCTAGGAACCAGCTCTTAGCTACGGCACCACTTATGCCTGAATGGGCAACTCTGGGTGTATTAGATAAAGCAGATAAAATTTCTAGACATACAAAATGTATGCTCACTATTGTCTCAGTTGTGGCTAGAAAGTGTATACTCCAGCAGTGGATCCAGCCTCACCCACCAACAATGGCACTATTTCCTGAGAAATGATTTTACTTGTTCAGGATGGAGTGGCTGGAAACTACACTTTCTAAAGAAAAAAGAACTGAATGCTTCTTTTGCACTTGAACCCAATACATAAATATGTTGACATCTCACATCAGATCACAATTACACACATGCTTTCTCTCTACCACATGGTGCGAGACTGGATTTCTTTTGGGAGACCCACCAATTGATCTGGAATTGCATGAAGTGTCAGCTTAGTAACCTCAAAAGATTATTTGCTATTCGTTGCTCATTGCCCGGAGACTGCGCACTTGATCATATCTCTGTATCTAGGCTTTCTTATTTCTTATTAAGTTATCATGATCTCACTATATTAATAGAGACCCCTAACGATATGTCTCTCGTAGTACTTTGTGTACTTGAAATGATATATCATGCTCTGTGTATATGCTGAATTGAATTGTATTCTGTCGTCTCTCTCTCTATTTACATTTGATTATGATGTACTCCAGTAAATATACTGCATGTTTTCAAATGTTGTATTTTGCTCCAATAAAAATTGTTTAATAAAATAAAAGGACACAAGTAATAACTCTGATAAGCAGACATCCCTTTCATTCAGGAAAATAAACAATGAAAGCTCCTATAGATACAGTATTCCCACAAACAAATCCTTATACATCGCCTGGGGTGAATAACCTGACTGTTACATGTAAGTGAACTTGAGAGAGCAGCTTCATGTTACCATATGCCGCAAGCTCCTGGTTCCATCAATTCTTTTTATTCTTATTTTTTTTTGGGGAGGGGGGGTTGTAAACTGCACAAAGAAAATAGATTTGTAGAAGCATAAATCAAGGCACTTTTACAGAATTCCTTGTGCCACTAAGATAATAGGATGCTGCATGCCTCATTGGGTTTCCATGGTAAAAGTCTATGTGTAAAATCACTGCTATTGAGCCAAACACATGTTCAAATACAAGAATTTTAAACCAGTGCAACAAACTTCATATGGTCAACGTGATCCTAAATTTGCAGGATGTTTAATGATATTGCTAGCGATTGAATGCGGGAAATGAGCCGCTGTATATCAGTAATGGAGTTTTCAAGAAGCATTGACTGTTTACTGTCTGGGGTTATTTGCTGTTATTTTATGTAATATGAAAGTAGAAAGCCTTACATAAAACATGGTTGGACATGGTGCAATTAAGCCACACTTAAGTGTTGTGAAACTAAGTTCCATCATGCTTTGCCTGGGATCAGCTATGGCTTGCCTACTGTGCTGGAGCATGATGGGAGTTTTAGTTTCACAATACCTAGAGTACCAAGATTTCCTATGCCTGCCTCTGTATATAATAGGGGGCACATTGCTCTCTGAATTCAATTAATAGAAGATTAAAACCTGAAAAATATTTTGTACCTATGGAACTGAAGTTAAGTTTGAGTACACTGAGCTTCCACTAAAAAACACAGTCACAGTAACAGGGTAACTTGTTTCAGTGGGGGCCCAGCAATGTAGCTTTGCCCTCCTGTTCTCTACAGTTCTGCTCCATTTCCAGAGCAGGGTGTTAACATAATCACTGCATGGATTCAGAGTTTGGGAGTAAGGGTAAATCAGGTGTAAGTGTACAGCTCAGCTATACCATTTTGCAAAGTAAGGGGTGCTAATTAATCTTAAATCTTTTACATGTAGGGAAAATACATTACTTTTTCACACTGAACTCAAATAGTGCATAGCTTTATATTTAATTTAAGAAACAGAGTTGAGCTAACAAATTTAACCTCTTAAAAATTATTTTGCTTTCACAATGTAAGTTTGCCTCCCCTTGCAGTTCAACATGGTATTGCTCAGATCTACACTTGTACCTAAAAAAAAAAGTGTAAGTGCAACTCTGAATCAGCTCCCCAATCATCTGCCCCTGTACCCACCTTAGTTATTCCTTTATAAGCAGTCCTTCACCAGAAGTGTATGCACTATGTATCAGACATCATAGCCAATTGGTTAGATACCTGGTTTGAGTGCAAATATGTGATTAGGATTGATCCATAGTGCATTCTCCTGATGTTTGCCTGTCACATTTTCACAACATAAAGCAGAGACCATAATGAGCAGATGGAAGAGTTAACAAATGAAAGCCACTGCAGGGAAACAACTGTAAGGAAAAAAAAAACCCTGTGTACCTTACACAGTAAACACACATTAGACTGAAATGCATTTTAAATCTGGTGTCATAAAACACACATAGAGAAGAGGATCTCATCAGCTGTCACATTTATCATCATTTTCATTTGGATGGACATTGAACACCTGGTCACATACCATTCAATGTTAAAGCTTAGATTACTAACACATTTTCCTCATTTGAGTAATTTGCCTATGCTATTGGTTAGACAGGTGTTACTTAATTACCCTGAAAATGAAGGTAGAGAGAAAAACTATTTTAAACAGCAATACATAATTCCTCTGTGAAAAAAATACAAATTTAAACCTCAAAGACGTGTGGGGACATGAAATGTAATGAGACCAGTACAATGTTTAAAATATAAGATATTAAATGCACAAATAATGACTGTAGTGCCAGTATTTTTAATGTGACCATGATGAGAAATGTTAGAATTATCCCCTTGCAGTGATACTGTTTAGAATGTTTAAAAAATAATTTACAGTTGTTATAAAAGCATTGCAGTTTTGTCCCTTGTTGCTCAAACATGAGCTTTCCAAAGTTCCCAATATTGGGGTTGATTCAAAGTTTGAGAGTAAGAGCAAAACAGGTGCAAGTGTACAGCTCGGCTAAACCATTTTGTAAAGTAAGGGGGCTATTTAATTAAAAAAACTTTTGCAGGCAGGGAAAATACTTTACTTTTGCACATAGATTTCAAATACTGCAGAGCTTTCTGTTTAATCTATAATATAGAGTTGAGCTAAGAAACGTCACCTTTGTATTCTTTCTCTGCTTTACCAATATAAATTTGCCTCCCCATGCAGTTCAATATTTGTATTGCTCAGGTCTACACTTACACCTAAAAAAAGGTGTAAGTGCAACTCTGAATCAGCCCCACTGTAATTATGTTTGCTAAATAAATTGAGAGCATATATATTCCTCTCAGATAATGGCATATTGTATTAAGATCATTTAGTAAAAGAGTATTTTGGAACACATTATCCCTGGTGTAGGGCTGACAATTAAAGAATACTGTTTCTTTAAGAAATAATTACACCCATATATAAAGTTAGGTGATGGTAGTGGATTAGGTTATCCTCTAGGATAGAAAAAAAATGGCTGCATCTGAAGGAGTAAGTGAAGCACTCTCTGTGCATATGTCCTGGAAATATAAACACTAACTATATATGCTTCTTACTGATTAAAAAACCACAATTCAATATTATAGGAATTAAATAAAGCATATCTCTGTTATGAAATTTTAAAGGTCATGATATTGATTTGCTACATTGAATTCTCTATAGTATGAGCCTTGGCTCTCTACCTATAACAAGATCCAGCTTTATAATATCCAAATCACATTTAGGGAGCAGAATTCAGTATGTATGTATATATATATATATATATATAATATGTGTGTGTGTGTGGTAAATTGCATCTCTTACTTTTAAGTTAGCCTTGAAGGGTCTCCAGCGCAGAGACAATGAGAAAAGAAAAAAGAAAAAGGACGCTGCTGCCCTGGACCATGTAGATAAACATCCTCTGCAAAGCAGGTACGATGGATCAGGGGTGACTGTGAACTGGGTGAGAAATTCCTTGGCTGTGGTAAATTGGTCAGAGTGGTTATTGCAGTAAAATAATTAGGGGTTATTCTAATTTATTTAAATAACACTTCTCTAAGATCTGCAGAGCACTTTGTAGTAGCATGTTATTGCAGTTGTATTGCTGGGTTGATTGTGTTTCATCAATATTATTTTATCTAACCCCAGAAGCTGAGCAGGTGTGCACATGTGGACACACAGGGTACACACATGCTGTATTGTTCAGCTTTAAATATTTGTATTGCTTTCATGTATGTATTCACTCAAGCATTGCTCACATTTTATGGTGCCCTATAATTATAAAGCTCTGTCCCTAAGTAAATATTTTTGCACCAGTGGATATGATATAATGCCAATGTATAAAAAAAAGTGGCCGTAAATAGAATATCTTTTCAATTCCTTGGCTATGCATTTAACCAACCAAATTCTACTTGCCCACTGATTACTCTGTGTGTTTTTTTTCTCTTGCCCCTTAAAAAACGTGTTTGTAGTAAATGTACACCATACATATGTAATTAGTGTTCCATTGTTTTATCTAAGGAATCATCCAAGTAGAATCCTGTTCTCTTACTTACAAAACCACATTTAGAGGGTTTTAGCTTGTGTTTTCTTCTTTAAACACCACAGAGAGTAGACACCTTTGCTTGATTGGAATGTGACTTTAGTAACTTTTTTTTCTGAAGGTGCAAGCGTTAGAAAAAAACTAATCCCAGAAGTGATTTGTATAAAATTATTTATGCTGCATGTATTTTTAGTGTTTTATTTTTCAGGATATCCTTTTTATTATAAAAAATGTTTATGCTTGTTAAGTCCAACTCAAGTGTTATGTGAGTGAGTTGGTTATTTAACATTTGTAAGAGTTTACATATTAAAAGTTTACATAATAAAAGTTTGGGCACAGGCTTTCATTAGAGACTGAAATTCTAATTCTGACTATTATTTTGGTAGGTGGGCACTGTGGTTTTTCAAAAATGTCAAAAGTCAACCATGGCAATGTAACTTGCGCCTTGTTACAACTTTCAACACTGTGGAAGATTTCTGGGCGTAAGTAGCGGCATTTTTTCTTTACCTTCCCAATCTACATTAGTTATGCTGTTGTACAGTGTACATTTTAGCAGTCTGTTTAATAAAAATCAAAGCATGTGTAGTGTTCCATAGGTGCTAGGATCTCCTAGAACTGCAGTGATTAGTCTATGTAATGTTTATGCATCTTTTCAGTAAATATAGATATTACATTGACCAACTCGTTACAATGACAATGGTAAATTCATCCCTGCTTTACCATTAAAAGATAACTGTGACATAAGCACTACATCATGGGAGTGCTATAAAACATGCAACTTTTTCTTTTGTGTATTTATTTTTTCCAATAATGATGCATGTGACTGATAACATTATGCTTTTCTGTCTCAGACTGTATACACACATCCAGCTTGCAAGCAAACTCTCTTCTGGTTGTGACTACTCCATCTTTAAGGTGAGCTCTCTTTAATTATTTGAAGCCGTGGCTATTAGTACTAGAAATGAAAGCTGGAATGTTTTTTCTTTTACTCAATGGTTGGTGATCCTGTGTGTGCAACCAAAATGAAACAATTGATGTTATGAAGTATCATGCCATTAATCCCTTGTTTTTTTGCTACTTCTAAAACTAATTAAATAAATGGGAAAATGTTATGTTTTGTTTAGTTAGAGAACTTTTAGCATTTTTATTAAGTATCTAGGTTTGATTTCTGGTACTGAACAAGCTGTGACACCTGGTGGCTGATTCAGAGATGCACTTCCACCTTTTTTTTAGGTGCAAGTGTACAGCTCGGCTAAACCATTTTTCAAAGTAAGGGGTGTTAATTAATTAAAACAATTTTGCATTCAGGGAAAATACATTACTTTTACACATAGAACTACAATACTGCAAAGCTTTATGTTTTTGTAAAATAGAGCTGAGCTAAGAAACTTCACCTCCTAATTTTAATTCTGGTTTTACAATTTAATGCCTCCCCTTGCAATTCAACATGGTATTGCTCAGGTCTATACTTACACCTAAAAAAAGGTGGAAGTGCAGCTCTGAATCAGCTCCCTGGAGTGACGGCTGGACTGGGACTAAAATTAGCCCACACATGCCCACCCGCTGTGGGGGCTCAAGCATAATATTGTTGCAGGCTGATGGTGAAATACAACCATAATATTTCATTTACAAAATAAAAATACATTTTAAAAAGTTATTAAATATCATTTTGTTTTGTGGCTGCATCGGTTAATAATTGATACAGCAATGCGGTAACAGGACAGTCCTAAATTCTGCAGAGGAAGAGAAAAGCTTGCACAGCTTTCTAACAGCAGTTAGTCACTAATTTAGGTCAGGTTAAATCCTTTTATTTTTTATCATAGTGACTGGCTGATGATGAAAAGCAGCACACACTTTTTCCCCTTTTTCACAGAGGAGTGTTGATTCTCACCCCCTTGCAGCACTACTACATTAATGTCAATGAGCCGCCGAGGCGTATCTACCCCTTGGCCAGGATGGCACCCGCCAGGGGCGCCAGCCACAGGGGGCGCCACCCGGCGATGCCACCCATGGCCAAGAGATAGCCGCAGTTGCATCCCCCCGCCCCGCCCGTTACAGGCTCCGTCATCCGATTGCGGGACTGCGGCTATAATATGAAGTAGCGGGACTTCATTTCCCAGTCTCGGCCACCGCGGGACTTCATATGCTAGCTGCAGTCCCACGGTCGGATGACGAAGTCTGTACCAGAGCCTGTATACAGCATGTAAGGTAAGAAAACCTCGAGGTGGGAGGGCGCTTAAGACACATGGGAGTATTGGGGGGGAGGATGGAGGAGACAAATGATGGGAGTACCTTTGCCAGGGGTGCTGGACCCATAGATACAACCCTGATGAGCCGTGCATGATTCTGCATTTTTTTTTAGCATTAAACTGCAGTTACCACACTTTTGACTATTTCTGTAGACTGCCTAAATCATCCTTCATTTTGTGTACCCCTCCTAGCATGTCTACACCATACCTCCCAACATTTGAGAATTGGAATGAGGGACAAAATTTTCATGGCATGGTAGAGGGGGTGTGTCTTGTACCACCCAGTGGGCATGTCTGGGGAAGTGGGTGTGTCTTGCACAGCCCAGAGGTGTCTGCCCCTTATTTTATGCCTTGATCCATATTTCTGGCCCTTTTTATACGTCCAGTCTCCATATATATACCCCTGTTTATATGTCCAGTCTCCATATTGTCTGCCCCTTATTATATGTCCAGCCTCTGTATTGTCTGCCCCTGTTTCTGTGTCCAGCCTCCATATATCTGCCTCTGTTCATTGTATTGCTTCCATAGTTCTGCTCCTGTTTGTTGTCCAGCCTCCATAGTTCTGCCCCTGTTTGTTGTCCAGCCTCCATAGTTCTGCCCCTCTTATTTTTAATTGTCTGTCTTTGTTCTCTTTGCTCCCTTCCTCCGCGGCGCTCCCACAGGGCTGCTACAGAAACCCTCTGTTTCTATGAATGACAGTGACCATCGCTGTCATTCACAGAAACAGATTTGGTCATACAGGGCTCCCATAAGAGCCCTGTGTTACAGATACTGCTTATATTGGGGGGGGGGAAGCCCAGCTGTATATAGAGTGGCACAGCATGGGTTAAATTCATTGTGAAAAAAAAATCCTTTGTCCCAAGAGTCTTCTCTCGGGACAATAAATATAGCGGATCAGTCTCCCAAAAACGGCACTGTCTCGCTGAAATCGGGACCATCATATCTTTGTGTCATCTGCAAAAAAGGCTTATATTCCCCTCAATACTACAGGCAATATCCTCTATAAAAATATTAAATAGCACTGGTCCAAGTACAGAACCCTGGGGTACTCCACTGGTTACCTTACCATCCCCAGAACGGATTCCACTTACTACAACCCTATGTTGTCTATCCTGTAACCAAGATCGTATCCATGGTTACGGAATATATATATTTTGCTTTTTGATTTTAATGTGTGTTAAATAGTAAACATGACAGCCACTGGTGCTGCAGCTGTCATCAAAACAGTGTTTACAGAAAACAAAGTACATTGAGAAACCTCTCATTAAATCCATTGAACAGATAATAGTCAAAGGTATAATGTGCAGTGATTTGAAAGTGATAACCAGTTCGCTTTCCATTAAATTTCCTCTCTTAAAACACAGAAAGCATCAGTAAATTTTTCTACAGCGGTTTTTTTGCTGCTTGCACTTTTCTTCAAATGCCTTTTTTTTTTTCTTAAATCTGTAATTTACTAATTGCAAGTATGGGATTTTATTATATTTTGTTTACATTGACAGTGCAAAACATCTTTAAACATTGTCTATTTTTCAATTGAATTCTTAACGTATTCTATATTCCACTGTAATTAAATGTTTGTATGCAGGACGGAATTGAACCTATGTGGGAGGACAGTCGAAACAAAAGAGGTGGGAGGTGGCTCATCACTCTCTCAAAGCAGCAGAGGCACAGTGATTTGGACTCCCTTTGGCTTGAGACTGTAAGTGAACAGCTGTTTTATACTGGAAACAATAATTAAAGAAATTGTCCTCTTGTTGCTCTCCACCCTTGAATCAATAATATACTGATATTCTTGGCTTTCAGTGTGCAGTCATGTGCTGGTCAATGTCATGACCCGGGTGGGGTTAGCTTTATGTATGTGCATCTGCAGTGCTCTTGTATAGGAAGTTATTTGCAGGCAGAGTGGAGAACGGTTATTAAACCAATGTACCGCAAATGTAATTTTCTGGTGTTGGAGATGCTGCTCACTGTGCTTTTGCATTGTTTGAAAAAACCTAGAAGTAAAGAGTTGCATATCTAGGATGATTACATTTTACAATTGTGTATATTTTTTATTCATGCTTTAGAGTAATTTAAGCAATAGGAATAGGTTACATCTAGTGGAGAAGTTGCCATGAGGCACATGCATATGGCCTCCACCTGCTGAAGGGTAGCCTGGCCAGGGGACAACAGGGACACCTGTACCAAACCTATGCTGCTTAGGTCTTGGCACCAGTCTGCAGTGACAAATCACAGAGGTTGTCTGGCAGATCCCAGTCCTTGGACTCCTGACGAGCCTTGACTCCCACAAGCAATGTTATGAATTGGGGTGGATGTTAATAATGGGTCGGTTTCGCAGATCCTTTTTTGAGTGGAGTCCCGTGCGTATTTTTAGGATCGTAGTAACTTTATTTATGGTATGTGTGCAGAATTTACGCACGGACGTCCATTAGGCACAGACTTGTGAATCGCACTTGGGGATATACGTATGGAGGAGCGTGGTTGAAATCCGTACGAAGAAAGTTACGTCAAAGTAGATGGGGGGAGGCATTTAAATGACCATTTGAGGGAGCGGTTAGATAGATACGCACACGCACACGTCAGAAATAACATGTAGACTTAAGAAACCCTGTCTGTGTGAGGGGAGTGTCATTGGTGTTGAATTGCTACGTGCGTGCGTATAATTGCATACCTTTTAAAAACGGATCTGTGAATCCGGCCCAATGTGTGTTGAGGGGTTGGCCTGACCCTGTAATCTACCTATTTATTACTTTGGACCAGGAAGCAGTTTAGAGGCTTACACTGATGTTACATTGTCCAGTTAGCTGTTGTTTTTTTTTTTTTACCTGTAGTCTCCTAACAGGACATGTTACCATTTATTATGTTGACTTGTGTCATTGGTCCTCCCAAGTATTAGTAACACAAGTCATTCTAAAATCTCTTGAAACTTTTTTTGAGATGTTGCACATAGCAACCAATCGGATTCTAGCTGACATTTTCTAGTAGGTGTTTGTCTGTTTCTTCTCTTCCAGTTGCTATGTCTGATTGGGGAAGCTTTTGATGAATTCAGTGAAGAAGTTTGTGGTGCAGTAATCAACATTCGAGCAAAAGGTGATAAGATTGCAATCTGGACAAGAGAAACTGAAAACAGAGAGGCTGTCACTCACATTGGGTAATTCTACCACTCTTGTCTCCTGTAACTGAGATAACAGACCAAAAATACCTTTCATTAACAAGTACCTCCCAATATCATAGCTGTGTCTCTCAGCCTGTTTCATGGATTAATCAGCTGCATGCAAAGGACATTTTAGCCTGTTAAACTATAACATTGTAACATGTACACGTAGCAAGATCTATGTTGTTGCTTGAATGTTAGTGCGTAAAGGTTACTGTTGGTGCATAGGCTTCATGCTCTAGTAGTAAGAATTGTCACTGTTCTTTTACTGATGCGAGTATTGGATTTTACAATAAATTAAATCAGAAGAGTGAATTAATAGGATTTCTAATGCTATTACTGTATACAGTTCAAGGCATTACTGGATCCACAAACTCTAAAACATGGTTGACTACTTTTGAAAAATCTTTTCAGGGAAAAAAGTAAAAAGCATAGGGGCGGTCCCTACATCGCTGGGGGTGGGCAGTCCCTGCGTTGCCAGTGTTTGTGCATGGGTGTCCTGCAAAGTATCCAGCACCCCCCTCAGTATCTTCCATCATGTGCCTCCAGCCCCCCCTCAGTATTCCCCATCATGTACCTGCAGTTCTTCTCAGTATTCTCCACCATGTTTCTCCAGCCTCTCTCCTTTTTACTTAACTTTGTGTCCCGCTTTCCTTCCTCCTCCGTGGCGCTCTTCTGACTTCTCACTTGCCGACTCTCCTAGTTCTGCAATGGCTGTCGTCTTCTGGCAGGCACATCGTGAACAGCGCGTTGGTGATGTCATCCAGAGCATACACAAAGCACTTTTAGGGAGAGGTGAATTCTAGAGTTACCATCTTTTCAACNCTCCGCGGCGCTGACTTCTCACTTGCCGACTCTCCTAGCTCTGCAATGGCTGGCGTCTTCTGGCAGACACATCGTGAACAGCGCGTCGGTGCGGTG
>WWET01000334.1:431441-448511 GCA_011038615.1 Limnodynastes dumerilii
CTAGGCAATACAGGCAGATATGGAGAGTCCATGTTCGGGACCCCAGGAAGCGCAAGAACAATAGCCTGCCCTGAGCTCCTTGTGCCAATGCCAGCGGCGGGCTCCCGGGCGGCGCCATACCCTCCCCCGTGTGTGCCCTGCGCTCGCTCTGTCTGATCGGATTGATCTGCCGGTCTGTGGACCCGAGCCATGTCTGGCAAACACCAGCATTTCAAGGGACCCGAAGTCAGCTGCTGTGTCAAGTATTTCTTGTTTGCCTTCAACATAGTGTTTTGGGTGAGTTTGTTGGTGACTTTGGGTGACAGAGGGGGGATGGGGCGACTGAAGCTTTTGTTTGCTGCCTGAGGGAATAATATATTCTGAGTGAGTGAGCTGGCCTTTCTCCCTGCACTTTCCATTGTTTGTCAGTGGCTGGAGTAATGGTCTGAGAGAAGCGCTATTATCCCTTTTATCCCGATTTTCTGCAGTGCATTGATACAGTGGCATCCCCTACTCCTGCCCATAGAAAGTCTAGGGTTGTATAGTACCATCCATCTACATGTGCAGGGAGGGCTGGCACATTTTAACTAAGGAGCAGCAAACGGCCTGGCAGCCTATTTTAGAAAAATACCCAATCCTAGGCAACTCATTGTGGGACTGGTAGAGGGTGTGGGTGGCAATTACCCCCAGCCAGCTCCTGCAGATGTGCTTTATCTGTTGTGCAGAATGGTTTCCTTAACCTGAGCAGGATCTGGTTAACTTGTGTAGGATGTATGTTTGTGTGGGTGGCATTTTGTTTGTGTCACAATGCATGGATTAGCTTTCTGTGTGCCAGTATGTTTGGATCACAATCATATTGTATCATTTGTTGTTGATTTCCTTATTTATCACTTTGGCTGCAGGGGATTTCATTGTGTTTGGTGGGAGGAGTGTGTAAACTGATGTTTGTGCTGTGTTGTGGGAGCTGAGGAAGCAGGATCAGTCAGGGTGAATTGTATGATTCAGTACTCTATTCATTGTGCATTGTTTGTATACTAAAATCTGATTATATTAGAAAAATCATACCATCATGTTTAGATGGGATTATTTTCTTAAATAATTTACAGTAACACGCTGTTGCTTTAATCCATACTTGGGTAAAGTGTTATCAGGAAGGTAATGTGTAGGTTATTGAATAGCTATGGCTCTAAAACAACTGTAATCATTTATTTGCCTCTTTAATAAATAAGTGGCAGACTAGGAAATCAAAATAGTTTTAGCACAATCCAATTCTGATTTCCAAATTATATATTTTATTATATTTCTAACTTGACTTTTCAGTTTTATGTGTAGCCTTCCTAAAAGTTCTCCTGTTACCTGTGTGCTTCATTCTCAAAGATTTATGCATTGTGTAGTGGTGGGAGATTAAAAATGTGTTCTCTGTTATTGCTTAATATCTTAAAATATTATAATTAATAGTAGCAGTTTGTAGTGTTAATAAAAAAATAATAATAATAATATATTTAATTAACAAGGCACATATTGTGTGTTACTTAAAAATATTGTAAGTCATAAAGTTATGGTACATTTTTTTTCTTCACATTATAAACTGTATATAACTAATTTTGCTGAAAAGAATATTGTAGTTAATATAAAAAAGGTTTATAACTATATTAGCCCCCTTATACTGTCACTGTGCTGGAGCAGTTATTAGACTCGCTTGGATAATTACAGTAGAGGAGCAGTATGTTATTTTTTTGTTTACACCTTTGTTATCACTGGTTTATAATTATTTGGATGGCTAAATGTTGTTTCATTATAAAGGTGGCTTGAACTACTTTGTGTAAATTACCAAAACACAAAATTCAACTTTTGCTTTAGAAATAGGTGATGTCTTATTTACATTTGATACAATTGGATGTTAAGCTATTTGACAGCTGCTAATCCCTGCATCCATGTAAAAGATATTAATGTGTATTACAACTCAAGATAATATTGTTAATGAAACATGTCATGTAAATTTGCTTTTAAAAGTAAAACTCAAAACTCAAACTATTGACACTTTTGTTCACCTATTTCTTATTTTTTACCACACAAGATATTAATACTGTGACAGATTTTGATATAAGGCTAAGCATTTGTACTAGATCCCACAATATTTAGTAGGAAGGGAAATGGTTAAATTTTGGCATATGTTAATTTATGTAAAAAGATATTATCCTGTAATTCTGGCCACTCCTGTGAGAGTAGCTGACATTTCAATTTTTTTAAAATAGGTTATGTGGAATCTTTATATTTTCCTTTTGTATTGGCTGTACTTAGTTATTCAGGTATTCCATAAACTCTTGCTTGCAATTGTATTATTCCTTTGTTTTTTTTATGTGAAATTGGTGAAGGTAAGAACCTGTAAAATGATCCTGCCACACAAATACTGCTTCCAGCTTATACAGTTCATGTTTTCCAGTCTGGAAGTTAATTGTTGAAATCAACCATGTGGAAGACACATGGGCAATTCCAATCAATCTATGAGGAATGACTTGTGAAGAGAGTTTTTTTCCATACAGAAAGTGGCTTGCAAGCACCATTGCTTCTTTGGAAAACAGAAAAATCCAACATGATATATATATCAGTACTGTGCTGTCATTTACCCATATTTACCATAGATTGCAGGAAATGTAGTGGGAAAAGAACTACAAACCTTGTTTTATAGGTTAGGGATAGTGAACTATTAGTGGAATATATGCTTTAAAATTATACCTCCACTCCCTTCCATCTGATATATACAGGTAGTCGGATAAATTATTTATGCATTAGTTAATTAAATATGTATGTAGGCTTGTCCTAGTTATGTTGTTATAGCAATCATGGCTGCAAAATGAGTCCTTTACAGCTTTGAAAGTGAGTTAGCAGGAACTTTGGTGATCAAAAGGGGTCACTGCTTTGCAGTGTCTTATGGGGAACCAAATATAACAGTGGGCAGAAAAACCATAATCCAAGATGTTAAGCTGGCCATACACTAGAGCGATTATTGGCCTGATCACCCAATTATCGGGTGACTGGGCAAATAATTGCTGGAGTTAGTGGCCAGGATCAATTTTTGAAACATCAAATAAATGCACCAGAAACGCTGTGGTGCAATTATTTGATCTTTCAACATGTTTGATTTAAATTGGAAGTCAACTCCTGATATTTTAAGAGAGCCAATCAGCAAGCTGAATGGCTCCCTATTCTTCAAAGCTGCTGCTGCTTTATATCTATGTACTATGCTGCTCTGACAGCTGGGAATGTATACTTTAAAGCTGTCAGAGCAGCATAGTTCATAGATATACAGCAGCGATTATTGCCGGCAGTAGTACAGACAGGGATCATCCGAAACCGCGCCGTGTGAAGTATGGCTTCGACTGATTCTTGTCTGTATTATTGCCTGCAATAACAGCTGCTGTATATCTATGTACTATGCTGTTCTAACTGCTTTGATAGCTTCAAAGCTGTTAGAGCAGCATACTACATAAATATGTACAGCAGCTTCTATTGCAGGCAGTAGTACAGACAGATCCCTGTCTGTACTACTCCTGCAATAACCGCTGCTGTATATATATGTACTATGCTGCTCTCACAGCTTTGATGGTATTAAAGCTGTCAGAGCAGCATATTACTAGCCCTGGCCCATCCCTCTTCTGCTAGAATTATCGGTCCCAGCAGAGGAGGTGTATGGTGCTTATAACGGGACATTTCACTAGCAGGAAATGGCCCCGATTTTCAGCCCCCCCCCTGCTTGGACTGATAATCGCCTAGTGTATGCCCAGCTTTAAGCAGATATTTATACAATTCTAATGGACAGAAGACAATCTAGTAAAACTGGATACACAGTATACAATTATTGGATCATCAATAAGTGTAATTGTAATTGTAAATTGTATTTTACAGACAAGTGCTAACAAGTAAGCCAAAATCTTGTCTGTGATGCTGCATAAAAGTATTTTGAAAAGTGTTTCAACAAAGTTTAAAAAAAACCCTTATAACCAGTGCTAGGGCCTGATTCAATTAGCATCGCAGCCCGCAATAGATGGGAAAATGTTTGTGGTGCACATTTTCCTGTCTATTACGGTAGCTGATTTTTATATGCATCGCTATGAGGTGCGTATAAAAAATTGCACAAACAGCATTGCACCATAAAATACGCGGGTGCGATGCTAATTGAATCAGGCCCCTAGTGTTTTACAAGCCTATTGCTGGTATCAGAAAATCGTGGGGATGAGGGCTTCCAACTTAATTTACTAAGCTGCGGATTTGGAAAAGTGGAGATGTTGCCCGTAGCAACCAATCAGATTTTAGCTGAAAATTCTCTAGTATTTAATAGAAAAGTGAGAGCTAGAATCTGATTGGTTGCTATGGACATCTCTACTTTTCCAAACCAGCAGCTTAGTAAACCTGGCTCCATAAATGCTTTACTAGACTTGGCCGGTGGAACCATAAATGTGGAGCAGCATAGAAACCCCCTAGGTACGCTCTGTTGTGGAAATAGTCTACAGAAAAACCTGATAGAGCTATATATTTGTTTATTTAACAGACAATATGTGCGAGTACTTGCATCTTCTTAGACAGCAGTACACATTTTTCAGCACAAATAACTGCTTTTTGCTGTTAGCAGCATAATTTTGGAGTCCTGTGACCCCCACCAGGCTCTACCTGTCGGTAGACTACCATTGATTATTCACGTTAGTTTATATTTAGTGATCTAAAGTTAATTTAAATGCCAGAAGAATCTAAGATTAAATGAGGCATACTGGTATGAAAACAACTGAGGCATGTTTTGTATATAATTTATTTTTGTTACACTAACTAAATGTTCTTCTGTTCTGCTAATACTTTGGTTATGTGGTTGCACTATCTTGCTGTTCTTTATTTGGATTTTTTTAACCTCTGCCCTGTGGATTAAATGAAGCATGAAACACCCTTTTGGTTTTTTTTTATATTGCTTTTATTCAAAGTTTAAACAAATTCTTCCAATGCGCCTCTAACAAGAGGTTGTTTGCAAAATGAAATATTGGAGGTAATAGGTAATGTTTGAAGAATCCGGTAAACAGTGAATACACCGGAGGATGTTTTGTAAATCGCAGCTGGTGTTGAAGTACATGATTTAAAAATTACATATATCGTACTTACCATTCTTGTCCATAAGGCAGTGAGGATTTAGTGAACGCCTAAAATACATTATATGACAGTTTTTTAATTGGTTTAACGGAAGCACTTTGTTAGATAACTATTACTCCATTCCATTCTTTTTTTTTGTTTTTGTGTTTTTTATTGTTTTTATATAATAAAACAAGTTAATGGCATGTAGGTCATCCAAAAAAAAAAGAAATAAAAATCATTAAATAATGTACCACCATATACTATGTAAAATACTAAATGCCAGTTATAGGCATAAAGAATGAGTATGCGTGTATAATGATTAAAATAATGAGAGCAACTTTATGGGCAGTTAATTCCATAAGGGGAGGAATACCAGCCAGAACACCCTTTATGATAATTGTATAGTGCCTTTCTTTGTGAGTATATATAGCGTTCGTGTCATTGACCATCCACTTTGAAATGCAGAGGATCCGGATGCCCGGGCTGGACTTGGGGGCATCTTTAGTCTGCACACTCCCTGTTGTGTGTAGATTAAACACAACCAAAGTGGCCATTCAGCAATCTCAATCTGCCTTGGCAGCATTCTGATTGGTGGGTAGCTCCAGCCATCCACCAGTCAGCATGCTCACAGCCATTCACTACACTGATTGATGGAACTATCTTCTAATCAGGGTAGTGAAAGGCAGATAGCATAGTGATTGATGGATGGCCAAACACTTAATGGACTAATGTGGAGTGATGGTGCGACAGCAGGAGGGATAAATTAAAAACATTTTTTTTTTGGTGTGTGTGTCATACAGTATACCTTTTTAGTGCTATATAGCTTTGTCACATATTGTGCCATATACCTCTCTCTGCCATTAGATACCATATATCTGGTGCCTCTTGCTTGTATTTGTCACCCAGGCAAAAAGTTGCCAGCCAGCTCCTGTCTGATGCCATCAAGGATCTGGCAATAATAACTTTAGCCAGTTTCAGGATTAAGTATATATTTATAATCAGTAAAGCTAATCACGTCCATCAATGAAATCCCAATCCCCTTTGCTCCAATGGTGGAGCAAAAGGAATTGTGTCCTTAATACATTTCCACACCTTATGCCAGAAACAAGAAATAATCTTGCACTTCTCATCCTTTTCCATTTTTTATTTTTCTCCCCTCCCTTTCCTGATAACGAAGTTCTTGGTTTTCCTTCAGTTGACACATCTGTAGCCACACTTTCCACAATTACCATGAAAGAAAGTATCTGTGAAAGAATCTAGCAAAGTTTCATATTACTGCTGGTGCAGAAGTGATGCTCTAGCAGTGGTAATATTATCTGAGGCATTCTTGGCAGAAACATTCAGAATAGTGTCAAAAGAAGTGACCTTGTAGAAAGTTCAAGAAAGGCAGAATACAGATATTATTGTAATTTATCCCCTTGCCATGACATCTGCTGTAGTATCCAAAAGGGTTCTTTTTTTTAAATATGTGAACAATCTAAACATACTGGTTATGACCAGGCTCACCTTCTTGTTGATAATCTCTCCCACATCTACCAATATGCAGCTGTTGCTGAATGTGGAAATAAATTTCACCTTGATGACGCTTGATTTAAATTCTGTCAATGTTTTCCCTGACAGGTGCTGACCTACTGTTTGTTGCAAATGTAGACATGTCTCCTGAAAATTATTGCAGGAGATCATTAAGTCAGAATTAATTCAGAAAACTTATTTACTGGGAGCTTACTGAAGTTGCTGACAAGATCTGATTTTAATGTTAATAAGGAAG
This sequence comes from Limnodynastes dumerilii, assembly GCA_011038615.1. Taxonomy (NCBI): domain Eukaryota; kingdom Metazoa; phylum Chordata; class Amphibia; order Anura; family Limnodynastidae; genus Limnodynastes; species Limnodynastes dumerilii. The sequence continues at coordinate 438,304 of WWET01000334.1, forward strand.
TTTTTTTCCTCTCCTTATGATGCCCAAATTCCACAAAGAAGAAAGAGTATGTTAATTTATTTTCCTCTGTATTCAGAATATTTTCACCAGCATTTTAAGGAGGATGAGAGGGACTTAATGTACTTTTTAGAGGTCTTATTTGTCTTTTTATAATTTTTTAAATAATTTGCTGACCTTGTGAGATAATGGCTGTGGTTTTGAGTACACACCTAGGTCATTATTGGACTGATCATATGGTTCCAGAATGTTTGGAACTATATTGTGAGAGTGTGTATGCTCACGATCTTGATGTTAAGTGATAAAAAATGTTTAATCTTTTTTTAATTTTTTTTATTAGGTAGTATGAACTTTCTAAAAATCATGATCAGCTATAGTACAATATATGACAATTGTAGGTAATGTGTACAAATCTACGACCGTCTATATGACTTTTCTGGTACTCTTCTGTGCAGCATTAGCAGATATCTGCAGGGCTGGCGCTACCATTAGGCGATCGCTTAGGGCGCCGGGCCCAGGGGGACGGCGGCAAAAGCAGCTCTCCCCCCGCCTCCATTACAGACAGAGCGTGAGCTCCAGGCGCCACAGGAGTCCAGCAGCTGTCAAATCTCTACCAGTCTGCCGGCTCAGGTGATTAGAAATCAGTGCATCTGGAGCCGACAGACTGTTGGAGGTTTAACAGCTGCCGGACTCCTGCGGCCTGATTGCAGAGCTTCATGCGTGTGAGGCATCAATACAAGAGCCGCGGCGGAGTGCAGAACAAAACAGGTAAGTGTTCTGTCTACACTCTGCACACTCAGTAATATAATAAATGTGATGGGGGGAGGGGGATAAAACAGAGGGAGATGATGAGGGGAGGAAAAGATGATGAAGGGGTTGATGAAATAATAAAGAGAATGGTGAGGGGAGGTTATGAGAATGGGGAGATGATAAATGGAGAGGGGGAGATGAAGTGAATGGGCAGGAGAAGCTAATGAAGTGGGGAGGGCGATGATGAAGCGGATAGAGAAATGAAAAAGGGGAGATGATGGAGAGAAGAGGGGAGATGATGAAGCAGATAGAGAAATGACAAAGGGGAGATGATGGAGAGGAGGGGGGAGATGATGAAGCCGATAGAGAAATGAAAAAGGGGAGATGATGAAGTGGACAGAGAAATGACAGAGCAGATGATGGAGAGGAGGAGGGAGATGATGAAGCAGATAGAGAGATGATAAAGGGTAGGGGAAGATGAAGAGGAAAGAGAATGTGGAGGGGGGGTGGTGATGAGAATGGTAAGATGAATGGCCACACCCCCAATACAGCACAGAGGAGGGGGCGCCGCAACATACCCTTGCTCCGGGCACCATGGCCGCTTACTACACCTCTGACCAGACCAACCTCCCCCGTCCCCTCTCCCCTTCTCCTATGTGAACCGGACCCCCCTCTCCTCTCAGAGGCGGTGCGGGTGTGGGGGGTGCAGTGGGAACACAGACCAAACTTCGCCTAGGGTGCCCGGAGACCTAGCATCGGCCCTGGATATTTGTAAGTGTGTTCAGAGTCACAATTGTTTCACATTTACTGTAATTATAAGAATGTAATAAATATATTTTATATTCTAAAGAGCAGAACTTTCATTGGTTTTTAAATAGCTATTGCTGAAGTACTTCCTTCAGAACCTTTGCTATCTTGTTTTTATGCATTACTTAAGAAATTCATTAATTAATTAAGTAATGGTATCCAGGTTTTTTGTTGTTGTTGTTAATGTAAACATGACGCCTTCATAATGGGAACTCATGCTTTGTGTGTTCCCTTGTTTTTATTTATCCCATTGGGATAATGTTTATCCCAATGTTTAAGCTCACATATGTTTAAGCTCACATATTAATACTTATCTAATCATAACAGAAACTCCTTGTACTTTGTAGGCAGCTCTCACTATGCTGTTTAAACCATATTCAATCAGATATAAATTCCCATCTAAACCTCTAACAAGTGTCTGAAAAGATAGACGTCATTTCTGAGTCTTCTTTTTCCATTGCCCTGCACCTCCTGATTTCCTCTTTTCCTGTTTTTGTTCAGGATAACACCATTGTGTTTTATGTGGGACATCCTGTGTGCAGTAATTTGGCTGGACACATTTGTAAAATCTAATAAATAAAACAACCCCCAACCTTATTTTATAAGGCCTGCAGCACTATATAATCACATGGGCTGTACATTACAACATAGGCCAAACAAATTCAACTAAAATAGATATCTACAAACCAGATAGCTACTGAATTACAGATCCAGTGTTTTTGTTTCTCTAATTTTTTCTTAGTGTTTTTTTCCGATTTTTTTTAATTTTTTTTTCTTTATTTTTTTTTTAAAGCATGTTTGGAAAAGGCAGATATTGTACACCCCTTAATCACCTCTATTAATTTTGCATTTGTAGCCTTAGTTAAGCAAACTGTGGGAGTGGAAGTTTTTAGAGTTTGCTTGCAATTCCTACATCATATCCAGTGTGTAACGTTTATCCTTTCCTCTGTTGGTAAATTATACTTTGGACACCAGCTTGATTATGCATTGTGACTAGACCAATGCAACCATCCAGCACAATGCCGCATATATTAATAGATTTTTCACCAATATGTGTGTTCCTATCTAACGTGAAATGAGCGTTAAGACAAAGAAAACAACAAAAATGATGAAAGAGTGAATGTACAGTGTGCTGTCCGTGTAATTAATTTCATGTTTGTGTATAAGGGATTGTATGTTTTGCGTCATAGGTTTACAGTGGTTTTAAGACTTCCTTGAGAATCTGTCAGGAACTGACCCCTAATAAAACAGCGAGTATGATATACAGCTGCTTATAATGATGCATTCCTTTAGGTTGAATCCCTACCTTAACAATGCAAATCAACCCCATATAATTGTGTATCCTTAAGCACTTTTTTTACTTACTGGTATGTACATGGTTTCTATGGTAACTCAATTGTGGTCACTCAGTTGTTTTCACTACAATAGATCTTGTGTGTGCTTTACATATACGTCATTACAGGCTTTATATATTTTATTAAAATATCTGCTACACAAAAATATTAGTTATGTAAATGTAATATAAAAAAGAAACTCATAATGTCTTTCTGTTTTACATGATGTTTACAAATAACTATGCAATGTTGTGAGAGTAATAGTTCAGGACAAATAAGGGTCCTCTACCTCAGTGTTCCCCAACCTCAGTCCTCAGGGACCACTAACAGTGCATGTTTTCCAGGTGTCACTGCTGGAGCACAGGTGTGTTCATTACTAACTGTCACATTTTAAAAGCTCCACAGGTGCTGCTCATTATATCACTTGTGATTCTTTAAGGAAACCTAGAAAATATGGACTGTTTGTGGTCCCTGAGGACTGAGGTTGGGAAACACTGCTCTACCTCTTCTTCTAGTCTCATCTCTGCCCCTCCTGCATTGTTGTTTGAATCTATTTGTATTTTTGTCTTGCTGTTTAGTATGTGGCATCCCTCGTACCTCTCTGTATGCCATGCCTATGCTCTGTTACCTGTACAGCGCTGTGGACACTCTTTTAACACCTTTTAAATCAATGGTAATAATAATAATAATAATGTCAATTTGCAGTTGAACTGGGACATATCTGGAAGCCCCATTGTCTGTCATCATACACCACTTTGGAGCATATGCTTTTTGTTCTACTTGTAAATTAAATGACAGTGGACTAGATAGACTCAAATGTTTTTGTATTGGGTAAAGCTCTATTAGGGCAGAGACTGCTGTGAATGATTGTTGTTGCACTGCATGTTTTGTTGGTGCTGCAGAACCTAATAATGATAAATTCTGTTAGGACATACTGGGGAAGGGAAGAGAGACTGCTCATGGCCACACTCCTGGACATGCATGAACTTTTCAATATATACAATATGGAGTCATTAACTCTTTGACATAATATAATAGTGGAATGTGAAACTGTTGTGCCATTGCTGCCCTTTGCAAATGCAGTGTTGAAGGTAAATGCACCTTGCAGGGAACTTCAAAAACAGAGGGATTACTTTTAACAATATCCTTTTGTATGTGATCTCGCATCTTTGTCAGGGAAACAAAATTATCCCAGAAACTAATCTGAAGAAAAAAATGCGTATCAGATTACAAACCAGTTATGTTATGGAGAGGTTGTAAAATAGGCGAGAAAGGCGTTGTTAGCCCTCAGGTGAAAAGTGTCTTCAAAATTTTGTACGCTAGCAGCTAGTACAGGTGTTTAAAGGAGAAAAACCAATGCTTGTCAGAGTGATGACTATTGTGACACAGCTATGATTGCTTGAAGCAAATATATTAGTATACTACATTTGGAAGGTTTTTGACCTTAACTATTATGAACTCTGCAATTTCTCCTCCACACCCATCAATTTTTTTTATGTATTTAAAAACAATGCTTTACTTGTTTAAAGGAGAAAACTCACAATTATTTTCCATTATGGATACAATATAGAATACATTTTTCATAGGAACATAGAAACATAGAAGTGGCTGCCACAGATCACATTGTTCAGTGACGGCAGAAGGGATAGGTTGTCACAATGAAACCACAATTAAGAGGCGTATTTCAAAATTCCTCACTGCATCTAGTGTTGTATGACTATAAATAATAATACACACAAAATGAGGGCCACACACCCTATTTAGAAGCCTACTAATATAACAATACATTTCACAACATATAAAAAGAAACCAGTGAGAACAAAGTAAGTGCTTGAATGTATAATAAAGTAAAACAAAAAAATGATTGTGGGCGCTTGAGTGTATAATAAACTAAAACAAACAAATCATTAGTGGTAAATCCAGTGAAGAAAAATGCACAATAAAAAATATTATATATTTATGGAAATGATAATCAATTAGTGAAAATTATATAAAAACATTACTTGGCTGTGTATTCATAACTTAGAAAAGCAAGCAGGAAAAATATATAAACAAACAGTGAAAAAATTCAAAAAATTAAGACACCACAAATAAATAAATAAATAAGTCTCTTATTTTAGTGCTTGCGGTTCCAATGTGTTCCAGTTCAATCCCACCATTAACAGCCGGACATATTCGAACCCTGGATAATGTTCAATAAATAGTTATCATTTTTTAGTCGTTGTTGTCTCTAAATCAATTTCTTATTAGTAAGGGTAGAACGGTGTATATCTGGAGAATAAGTGAGACTTCCAAAGTTGTCTTTATAGTCCTCATTTCCTTTATATATGTAGCTCATGTAAGTGAAAAGAGAGGAAGAAAATCTCTATATGTGTGAAATCCATAAAATCTTATTTATTAAATATATATAAAAAAATATATTGCCAAACATTCACATTCACAACCATAAAAAACAATTATTGAAAGTATACAAACATCCTATATTAAGAATATGTACAAAACCCCCAGCCCTGTACTGAATTGCAGTGTCATCTCATGCAAAAGATGTTACCCTGGGACTAAAATCAACAGTGCCGCCAACAATGAGGAGCTCAACCACCAACTTGTTGTAGCCACCACGTGTTTCGACTGAGTGTCTTTATTAAGGTACTGGGGGTGAAGGTAAGTATCAGAGTTTATTAAGAGATCATTTCCGTTGCGTCAGGTGTAGTAAATCAATGTTATCATAAAATGATTAACAAAATCACAAAAAAACTTATCACACTATGGAAATACCTACTATAGAGATCACCAAATAGAATGTTACACATATTCATAATAATAAAAACATATGCAATTCACAGAAATTATACACAGTTCATAGATGTGGTTCATATATGCGGTTCATAGAAGCTATATGTAAAAGGAAACTATGTGATTGACATGTTTAGAATACACAGACATTATATAAAATAATTTTCTATCAATAATACAATATTTATGTAGAGGACATCTTTAAGCTGGCCATGAACTAGAGCGATCATCGCTCCCAGCAGCATGTGGCTGACGATAAACGGGACGATTTTCCCTTGAGGAAAGGTCCTTATATCGGCACCATACACACAGCAGAGCCCTGTTGGCTGACTGCAGTCTCTCTCTGATTGGCTGGGTCTCCAGTCAATCTTGACAGGAGTTCCAAGCTGCCAGCCTATTGGCTGACTGAATAAAAAATGTCTCAATTAAATTTTACAGATACTGAGAGGTTCTGCAGCGCTGTGTAAAACCTGCGGTTTCCATGGCGATCTATGTAAACACTGCATGACCTCGCCTGCACTTTCAGTGCGGGTCGGCACTTCTGAATATTTACTTACCCTCAGAGTGGAGTTTTACACTCCGCTCTGGGAGTTAAAATAACGCCAATTCAGACCGGCGTTAAGGCTTATATTCCAACAATCTCCCCATATAACCCCATTTTTCTACCTCTAGTAGCTGTTATTAGGGGAAGGAAAAGGGGGGTATATATGGGGAGACCGCTGGAATATATGCAAATAGTAGATTTGTTAAAAAATAAATAATTTTTTTAATAAAATTAAAAAGTAATGGAAAAAAAATCAAATAAAAAAAAACAAACCAATAAAATAGGGTTAAAAACTTACCTCCCCGAGAGATGCATCTGCCCGCAGGTGCCGGTCCCAACATATAGAGCCTGCTCATGCGCAGTGCTTCATTTTTACTAAGTCCAAGAAGAGAGCCACTGCGCATGAACAGACCTTCGACGGGACTTCAATAAGATGAAGGCATCCTGCGATGACAGCCAGTGGAGCGTAAGTTTTAGTAAATAATATGAATGTAGCTCGCAGCGAGCTGGTTCGAACCTGGATGAGCTATGTTCATGTGGGTAAGTAAATAGAGCCCTATGTCCCTATCATCTGGTTCCTATCTTTAATTTGATACCAGTATATGTTATGATGGTACTGAAACCAATGTAGGAATACACTTTGTGGTATTTATTTGTTATCCTCTTTAGTTTATGATTAGTTATTATTAGCAAGTTTCTTATACAAACTGTAACATCTATATGAAGTTATAACCTCCAGAAGTAGATCAAATGACTGCTCAATATTATACATGAGTTTTAGGTTATTAGTGTCTATTGCAAGAATAATAGACCATTTTGATATTATTCCCTATAACCCCATTCTCTTTAGGACCCATCAGATACTTAGCATTATATTTAATAAATTAGATTTTATGGATTTCACACATATGGAGTTTTCCCACCTCTTTTATTTATATGAACTTCACATATTAAGGGAACAAGGAATATAAAGACAACGGGCTAGATTTACTAAGCTGTGGGAAAGGAAAAGTGGAGATGCTGCACATAGCAACCAATCATACTTTAGCTCTCACTTTTTTATCGCCTACTAGAAAATGTAAGCTAGAATCCGATTGGTTGCTATGGGCAACATCTCCACTTTTTCTTTCCCACAGCTTAGTAAATCTGGCCACACTTTGGAAGTCTCACTTATTTTCCAGAGCAGGGCCAGATTATCCACAAGGCAACCTAGACACACGCTTAGGGCCTGGCAAGCCCAAGGGGCCTAGGATCCTATACTGGTAAGCACCCTTGCAGCCTTTTTAAACGAGAGCTGTCATTTCCAATATGCAGGATTACTTGGGGGGGCTCCAAACCTGCATCTTGAAATCCATCTCTGATCCAGATATATACCGTTCAACCCTTACTTATAAGAAACTGATTAAAAGACAAAAAGGACAAAAAAATTGGAACTATTTATTGATTAAACAATATCCAGGATTCGAATCTGTCCGGCTATAAATGGTGGGATTGCACTGAAACACATCGGAACTATGAGCACTAAAATAAGATACTTTTATTTTTTATTTATTTGTGGTGTCTCAATTTTTGGACTTTTTTACTAACCGATTGCCATTTCCATATATTTCTTATTGTGCATTATTTTTCACTGGGTTTATTTCTGATGATTTTTTTATTTTGTTATATTATACACTCAAGTCCCCACGATATAACTTCGCTTTGTACTCACAAGTGACGTATGACTGTTGTTGCCATGGTAGTTGTATAAATCTTCAGTGCCCCGGTAATTTATTTCGGAACACACAGCCTGTTTACAAAGGATTCCTGTTTTGATTACACTAGATTGCTTTTCTTTCATTTATGCTGTATGTAATAGCCCTACTGGGATAAATAGTGCTAGTTCAAGTTAAACCCTTCCTTCTATATTACCATGTTTCAGTCAACCCCACCACAGTGTGTCATGTGAGCAACTGGATTGGTTCCCGCAATATGTATATTGGACTAAACTTACTCAGCAGGTTCTCATTATTTACAAAAAAAAGTACATAAACATTTAATTATATGAAGGTGAACACCACAAAAAGGAACCCATAAGCTCCAGTAGGACATGCTCTGCCCACCATAGAACCACTGTGAATTGAATTGACCTTAGTCGCTCCGCTAAATATAAGCTGTTTCTCACACTACCTACAGTATGCAATGCTGTGGGTTTAGGGAATCCCAGGGATTCTCTACTTCTATATTGTTGTAGTAGTGATTGATGGAATCTCTTGATATTAAGGTCAATAGGAAGCTAACAATGCTTTGCAGTTATAAACATGACAATGGCACATTCCAAACTTGCTGAATCACATCATCAAGTCCTTCAGAAGGGATTTGTTCTTTGCTTTCCTGGGAATTTAGGAGATGATTCTTCTGAACGTTTTGGAATTGTATTGAAGGATCGTTTGCCCATTTCAACAAGTTTTCTACAAGCACAAGAAAAATGAAATGAATAGGCTATTCATAATAATAGGAAAATAGGAAAACTATTGTCACTGCACACTGTAACCAGGAAAAATCGATCAAAAAGCTCTTTTTAAAAGGTTTACTTCTCCTGTCTCCAAAGTTTGGGGTGAGCTTTAGGAATTTTTTCCCCAGAGGAGAGGGGGAGAGTTGTTCAAATAATGCTCTAATATAGGAGGCTGCTTTTAAATATACCTTGTTCAAGGTCTATGTATATTGTTGCCCTCTGACAGTGTACTGTTGCATAACATAAAGCTTAATAGAAAATTATGTACGTGCACTAAATCTTTTTTAATTTTTTTTTTAATATGTAGCATTTTAAAATAAAAATTTCATCCATACCATCATCCCTCTTTTCTCTGTGTTCAACTGTGTTTGTAATAGGTGTTTTTAGTTCCTTATTCTGCTTGGCACAGAGTGTTGTCCATGTACTGCAGGTCATTGGAGTTTGAACCGTGCTTCAATGACATGGTCTATTTAAACAGCTAAATTTTTGCCTGAAGCAGCTTTTTGCTAGGTGTATGATTACTATTTTATTCACTTGCAGTGATGTACTTATCCAAGTCTGGGTTTTGACCTATAAAATATGGACATGATATGTGATGAGTGTATTAGAAATTGAAAGTCTGCAGCTGTGTGCCAAAGTATTGATCTGAACATTGACGTGACTTGCCCATAAAAAGTTTTTGTTTTTTTTAAACACATTTTAAAGGACCACAGCTTGTCCTTTTGTGTTACTGCCAACTGTAACAGATTGCATTGGGATCCTTGAATAGACAGTCAAATGAGTCTTTGGCTTTACAATGTTATTGCACCCAGGCTTATAATAAATAATTAATGAATGTATACTATTCCAGATTTTTAACTGTTGATCTATTAATAGGACTTGCACTAAACTTGCATATAGAAGCATAGAAAGTTACATCAGATAAGAGCCACATGGCCCATCCAATCTGCCCAGTTGTTTATTTAAAACTATACTGACCCTAGACTCCATTTACCCCCTATTTAGTTTGAGATTTAGGATATCCTTATATTTATCCCAAGCATGTTTAAATTGTTCGACTGTGTTAGCCACAACCACCTCAGATGGGAGACTATTCCACTTATCTGTCACTCTTTGAAGTGAAGTAATTTTTCTGCACATTTCTTCTTAATCTACCACCCTCCAGTTTATACACATGCCCTTTTCTATTACAACTCTTCCTTTGAAAAATGCCACCATCCTTGTCGGCCACAACCCTTGATATATTTAAAAGCTGCTATCATATCCCCCTCTCTCTCTCTTCTCTGCTCCAAGCCTTTCTTGGTATGTTTTGTGACACGGGCCATGGACCATGTTAGTTGCTCTTCTTTGCACAGTCTCTAATGTGTTAGTTTTTCTGGAGATATGGGGGCTGATTCAGAGATGCGATTGCGAAAAGATCGCAAATATACGCACCTTTGCTAAGATCTTAGCAGGTTCCAGCCCACTGCATAAACAGACACTCCCCTTG
>WWET01000334.1:458570-470540 GCA_011038615.1 Limnodynastes dumerilii
CTTCCGTTACCACAGCGTAGTTACGGTGCTGCACGCCCCTTCATCCGTAACTACAGTGATAAATTGAAACGACAGCGGCTGTAGGTCTGAATCTGACCCAATGGCTTTAGATGCAATTGGTTACCCCGTATCACTGTGCTTTGCAACATGTCTGCAATTTAAACATTAAAATGAACTAGTTAGACATAGTATAAAAATATACTCCATAATGTCTCCAGTCTTAATTTATATGCTATACAATCAGAAAGGGGCATTTTCCGGAGAAAGGATCTGGGTCTAGAGTTCCGTCCAAGGATCGTTTCAGAGAGTAAAGCCATTCTGCTGTGTAGAGGGAGGGACAGTAGTAGTATGGTAAGGGCGTGCTATGTGCCATCCATACTATACAGATGCAAGTTTTAAGGAAGGGTCCATGGATCGTATTTGTTTGAGCGAAGGTAGTAGAAAAAGTCTGGATGTGGTCCATGGTGTTTCATTCTGTGTTTATAAGCTGGCATAGTACTGCTCTTTTTTGCACAGAATCTGCCTTCAGAGTGCAAGGAATATTGTGCATGTGTGGGAAGACATTCATACGGACTACATCTAATCACACGATTTGGAACAATATTGTGCAAATGTGTACTTGATTGTTTCAAAGTTCAAAAACCATTTTATTACATATGTTAAACTGTTACATTTTACTGATCAAATGATTAGATAATGAAACCTCAATCTGATGTCATGGGTAGTGTGTACATAGCTGATTGACAGATTGTCATAAAATATCGATGGACTGTAGTGTGCGTATGTAGCGTTACTTGCCTTTTCTCTGGAAATGAAGAACAGGTGGCGACTTTCTTTCAGTGTACAAAATAACAAGCAGATGTTTCACAACAAGACTGATTTGTTGCTAGCTTCCAGTTGATTAAATGATCATTTGACATCAATTTCAAGATTTGTGACTTCATTCACTGCAAAAACGTAATTGGAATGAAATTTATAGGTCCCTGATTGCTATTCTCACTCTGAACAGGATTCATTGTAGGCAGGTCTAATTGTACTTTTTCTTTCCTACTGCAGTTCTCAGTCTTCCTGGGGCTGATCTTTTTTCTGGAGCTGACTGCTGGAATTCTGGCCTTCGTTTTTAAAGACTGGATCAAAGATCAATTAAACTTTTTCATAAACAACAATGTGAAAGCGTATAGAGATGATATAGACCTGCAAAACTTGATTGATTTTGCTCAGGAATATGTAAGTGTGATTTTGCATATACCTTGTTGGACACAGTGCTATGTGTATATTTTGTATGCCTTTGCTGCCCTCTAGTGGTCAAATAGTCTTGATTCTGTCATTTTATGAAAAGTTTACTTCAGGACATTTCTGTTTCCTCAGTGGTCCTGCTGTGGTGCTCATGGACCCAATGACTGGAACCTCAATATTTACTTCAATTGCACAGACTCCAATCCAAGCAGAGAGAGATGTGGGGTACCGTTTTCCTGCTGTGTGAAGGACCCTGCGGTAAGATAATGCTGAGTTGTTAGTATATATTTAGCCGTACACATTCTAGCTGTTGTAGAAGATTCAAAAAATGAGCATAACCAGTTGCCATGATGACCAAACAATTTGGGCCTGGCAATGGAGATAGCAGCATGCACGCATGGGACTTTCTTGTGCCGATTTTTTTTTTCTTTTGTCAATTTCTCCATTTAAAGTTCTCAATTCCGGCCTCTAGCTGTTTAGTCCCTTTTTCCTGTCACTCAACACCACCGCTAATATCAGAAGAATTTTTGAAATTTCGGCCCGTATTCAGAGAACCGTTTTCGTACGTTCCGTTGAATATACGCTCGTAAGTGCTTTAGGCACGGGCATGTAAATCGCACTTGGGTACGTACGTGCGGATGGGTGGCGTAGAAATACGTACTTGAAAATTTACATGGGGGAGGCATTTAAATGAACGAATGGAGGCGCAGTTATAAAGAATCGCACGAACGGAACACATATACGCCCATAAGTACACACGTAAAGAACAGAGTGGTTTAGGGACTCGTAAGTCCCAGACAGCACATTCGGCCCTTCATCTGTAGGAGTCTTTGCTCTCACAACCTATTTACTAGTGAGGCTTTCTACCATTTCAGCTGTACAGGCAAATGGTGAGTTCCCGTTTCTAGAAGAGGACTTGACTTAAAGCAATTACTTTTGCTTGCATTGTTATGAGTTCAAATCTTAAATTTTTTTTCATTATTTTTTCTTTCACGGACAGTTTCTTAGTTTTCTCTGAAAGAAGGAAAGGTTTTGGCATACAGTTCCTAATAGTTCAGGTCTTTAGGTACTTGGTGAAATCTCCATTTATTTATTAATTTTTTTAAATCAGCTAGGAAGCATACTTTAATTTATATACACGTACAGTATCCTTGTGCTTATGAAACGTAATTTCAATGTAAATACTTACAATAAATATAAAAACCACTTTTTGTTATTGTTTAAATAGGTACTGATGGGAATTGTTTTTATGTTTGTTGTTCTAAAGCTGAACAGCTTTATGCCTGTGTGGGCAGTAGTCTTAAGTAGGCAAGTATTGATCGTTGTAGCACTGGGATTTTGCAGACGCTTGGGTGAAGAAATAAGGGGTTTTAGTGGAAAGGCGCATGATTTCCTGTAGGCTATGTGATCTCTGAAAGATTTGTGTCTCTTCCCACACAGGAAGATGTTCCCAACACACAGTGTGGATATGATGTGAGGCTGAAGCTGGTAAGATGGTTTTTTGTGTCATGTGAGTTAAAAATGTAGTAGCACGCTTGGTCCTTGGGACCACGCCAACTCTTTGCTACATTAGAAAAGATCATCCGAGTTTATTATTTGGTGTAATGTGCTGTTGTCATGTAATAAATTATATCAAGGCTACCTTACCTTGTAAAGTGCAGAAATCCTCCTCGTCAAGGACATGATCATTTTACGATATGAGGCAAATATTCCCTTAAGGCATGGGTGGCCAAGCTCGGGCCTCGTGAGCTACCAACGGTCCATGTCTTCCAGGTCTCCTTGTTGGTGTGTTCATTACTAACTGACACATTCAAAAAAATCTACAGTTGGTAGTGATTATCTCACCTCTGACTCTCTGAGGAGACCTGGAAAACATGAACCGTTGGTAGCTCAAGAGGCCTGAGCTTGGCCACCCCTGCCTTAAGCAAACTGTCACCCATGGCTGCTTGAGCTATACATATACTTGTTTGAAAATGAGCCAACAGCATGATGTGTGGTTAATGTCATCCCACATAATACTATGTTGAATCTTGCACAAGTGACAATGTCCTTGTTCTTCATATACACACTTTCTCAGGTCTCTAATTCTACTATTCAGAAGTATTATAGTGTTACATATTGTTCCATTCAAAGGATGAAACTACATTCATACATTGGGCTGGAACCAGACTTAAGTAAGTGCTTGAAATTAGTTACTCCTGGGCTAAACCATGTTGATTGCAGGGGGAGGCAAGTTAATTGTATTCTTTGCATGCAGGGATATATCTTCGAATTGCTTTCTGCACACAGATACTGACCAGCTTTACTATCACACTGTTATTTAGACTGGGGATAGGAAACATCACCTCTCAACTCTAATTCTGTTTGCAACAGATGAAATATGACTCCCCTGAAACCAACATGGTTTAGCCCAGGAGTAACTTTCAAGCTTCTCCTTAAGTCTGGATTCAACCCAATTGTAAACATACCTACGTACATTGCAAACAGACCTACATACATTGTATATAAGAAAATTAAAGATGCTTAAAGTCTGAATTCTTTCAAAACCTTAAAACAACAGACCATAATCTGAACAGAATAATTTCTCTCATATCGACCCAATCTACAATTACATTGCTATTCATTTTCCTTTATTACTATTATTATTGGACTGAATCCTAACTTACACTAGGGAGGCATTTTGCAATCACTAGAATTGGAAAACGCCCTTATTTGATACGGATTTTTGAATCTGACAGCGGGGTGGGACAGAGCAGGTGTGGGGGGTATTGCTAATTAAACAGGAAGGGCTGGTTTCAGCCTTTATCTACAATCCACATGATTACTCTGCCTTCCCTTTAGTAAAATAGTAAGGTTGGGGTGAGTTGGTGTAACTACCATAAGAGTGAGAGGAGTGGCCTCCCCTTGCTCGTGCGATAGTTAGGATCCAGCGTCAGAGTGCTGGTGGCAGCACTAGTCTAGATCTGGTTCATTACTAGTAACAAGCAATAGCATATCATAGATCTTGCATTTTAATTATTTTAAGTATAGATTAGTTTGAAATGATGCTTTATATGCTTTTTGTTTCCTTCATTCTTCTCAATAGGAGCTAGAGCAACAAAGCTATATTTACACCAAGGGATGTGTGGGCCAGTTTGAGAAGTGGCTACAAGACAATTTAATAGTAGTGGCTGGAGTCTTTGTTGCAGTTGCATTATTACAGGTAGGTTTGTAATTATAGACCTTTAACACTTGGAATTATGTGATTAAAAAAGTGCGTAAATTAATCCCCAAATACAAAAGAATGTATTTTTCAGTATGTATATTTATGCAGAAGGTGAGCTGTGTGATGAAATAGGCCTTGGGAGCCATTATTCATGGTTTTGCTGCCCTCTGCTGGATTAGCTAGGCAATGTTTTATATACAGTCTCCAGCCATCTCTCCTGCACTGCCAAGTCTATAGATAATTTTATGCAGCCTAAAAAGCATTTACATAGCAATAGGTGTTGATATTTCAGCATCACTATATTGGAATCCTAATTCAGTGGCCCTGCAGTTAATTCCTGTTTAATCATATTTAATCTTAATTCAGTGTTATCCTGATAATAGAATACTTCAGTTATCTCAAAGCACAAAATGGAATCTCTAAATCTAAATCCCATGGAATAAATAACCATATTTACTAGATCTGTTAAGGTCTTGTTCTGTATGCAAGAGGCAAAACATTACTTATTAAAGTAATAGTAGAGAGAGATGTTCTCCATAAAAGTCAATTCAGACATTACTAAATGACATTTAAGACTATTTTTGGGGGGATTTCAGAAAAATGTAAGTATCACTTGTACATTTACAAATAATAAAAAAAATTAGATGTATTAAACAGGAATTCGTAGCTTCACTTCAGGACTAAAAATCCTTTTTAACATAGAAGTCCTGGGGTTAGATTTACTAAGCTGCAGGCTTGGAAAAGTGGAGATGTTGCCCATAGCAACCAATCAGATTCTAGCTCTCGCTTACCTATTACTAGAGAATATCATCTAGAATCTTATTGATTGCTATGGGCAACATCTTCACTTTTCCAAACCCGCAGTTTAGTAAATCTGGCCCCTGCCCTAATCCAATTTATGGCGAAATCTTTTAAACCGCAAGTTTTCCTCTTAAAGTATTTTTATTTGTAAATGCGATATTTTCTATTTTAATGTTTGTTTCCATTTCTTTTTAATCTTCCAGATTTTTGGGATCTGCTTGGCTCAGAATCTAGTAAGTGACATAAAAGCTGTGAAGGCCAACTGGTGACATATTGCCCTGTGTGGCCCTGGGCCGGGCCCCTCTGGACACTGGAGCCTGCCTCATGGCACTGCACTGTAACGTCAAACAGACTCTTCAGCATGAACTCTTATGGCAATGCTCCCTTCTCACATTAGTATTGTGAGGGGAGTTGGTGGGAGGAGGTGGTCAATCTTCTTCCCTTTCTGCTGTATAATGATTGGTGGATAATGTTAACACACAGCCCTGATTGAAGTCTGAGCTTCCTTCCCTCCCTGGGCATGGAGGGGCTGGCATGGGAAGCCATGGTGTAAATAAGTGCATGTATGATACAAAAGGGCAGTGTGACAGTGGTTTATATATTTATAAATATAGTATATCTCTATAGCAGAATGAAAAGACTCAACACATCATTTCAACGCACCATCTGTTGAAGGCCTCATAGTTGTGTATCTTAAAAAAACAAAAAAGAACATTTACTGGCACAAGCTACTTCCATGATAGTGTGGGGTGCTAGTCAAAAGTCTGTCTGACACTGGAGCCATTGCAGCTTTGTTATGTTTAACCATTCCGTGACTGCCTGTTAATTTTATTTAGAGGTATTTTTTTTGGGGGGGGTATGCGTTATATATTATTTGTGTGCTGGGGTATTGACGCATCAGCACACATCGACAATTCACCTTGATAAACAGTGTGCTCAGGATATAGCTTGTGTTCCTGTTAGTGCCTCAATATTACATAGGCATTGCATTATACTGATGTGCAGTTAGGGAACAAAAACAATCTCATTTTATTATTTAAAATTAATTAATTGTCCCTGTTATTTTTATTTTTTTTTGCCTTTTTAAATTCTACACATTCTTTGTGTTCTATAGTATATATGTTAATGTATGGCTCATTTCCGTCTGTCTTAAGTCTTAATTAGAAGGGAAGAACCACATGTTTTCATGAATACTGCCAGAAGGCTGGTGCATTTGTCAGAAGACTGAATGTCCTTGTAGTTTGCACACAAGAACAGGATTGTGTTCAGTCTCATTTTTCAATTTTTATATAGATAAAATGTTGAGCTTTGTTTTTTACCATCTTATTCCACTATTAGTGTGTGGTTTTTTTTCCATTTATGTTATTGTGACAAGTGTTAGTTTACTGTTGTCGGTGCCCTGCCATCAACATCCACTGTTGTCTTGAAATGAGTGTCTGCAATTCAACACTAACTGCAGAGCTGCATATTAGAGCACATACAATATGTATAGCCGTAGCTATGTCCATGGGACTCCCAAAGACCATTTGATACACTGAGAAGCAGTAAGTGACTGGGAATATCTAGTCTATAGCATATAGCTTGGAGAGTAATGTTTCCCATGCACTGGTCTGTATGAAATGGGAAGGCGTCATCAGAAGACTATATAGACTACAGTAATGCAGAAAATCACATGCAGTGAAATGCTAACATTCATTCCATCACAGGTTAAAGTATTTTGCCGAAAAGCTAAATGTCTGCCACAGGATTATTCAGTACCAGTCCTTGAGGTCACTGGTTTTGCTCTTGAATATGTTGCATTAAGCTTGTAATTATTCCTTCCATTGTGAATTAAAGGGACAAGATATCAGAGGACCAGAACATTGAATTTCTGTTTTAAAGCCACCATGACACATGGTTATAAAGCTAGTCCTATGAATGTTATACATTCCAAGCCGTGTTTTTAGGCAACTCTTTTTTTTCCTGATGTACAACACACTACATGCATTTTAGATACTATTAGCACTTCTTAAACACCTTTTTGAAAGTCTCTTGTCCGCTATCTGTAGAGCAAGTCTAGCCTACCAAGACAGGTGGGTACTGTTGTATAAATATTATACTATGTATTGAAATGGCACATACATATCTTGGGAAATTCTGTGCAGTCTATACAGAGTATCAGTGTGTTTACTTTTATTTTTATTTCTGCCTAGTAATAGTGTCTGTTCCTATGCCATAAGAACTGTTCCTGGTTCACGCTGCCTTATTGGTTTTCCTTTCGTATTAAACATGAGACATTCTGCAGGATCCATTTTATATTATTAATATAGAACGTTGTGCCACAGTATTTGTATTTTGTGATTCTAAAAGATGGGCCAGTAAAAATGACTAATTTCTGATCTTCTCTTCCCTAGGCACATGTCTAGTAAAGTGCTGCTTCTTTTTAACTTGTGTCCCTTAAAATTGTGAATGCTTTCAAGGTTGTGTAGATGTCCACAATATGGAGATCTAAACGACTTGACTGCAGTTATGAATGCTGCACAGTGGATAATCAGGCATTCACAGTGCACTGTTACTGTACAAATTGTTTATGTAAAATAAAGTTTTCAAAAATCTGTGTTCAGATCTATGACCTAAATAGGGCTGCAAAGGAAAGTCTGTTTTAAGCTTTGGTGTTCTGTTAAGGATTGGTAGGAAAGTAAAACATTTTGTTGCCATAAGAGGGAGCTGTTTTCCATCAAATACAATTTGAGAACAATGCACAGTTTTCTGAGCAGAAAAGCTCTTCTCTTGCTTTAATCAAATGTATATTATTAGATATCTTGTGTACACTTCATGCAATACTTTATACATGTACCTACCATACTACACTCAAGTCATTTTCTACTTAACAACTTTTCTATTGTCAGTGTTGTATCTATGACCGTTATGTCGTCTTCAGCTTGGCACACCAGGTGCTGTGTAACTAAAAGTCCCATAATCTTTCCTATACCAGTGATGTTGCAGCATGTTGATAAATGTAGTTTCACAAAACTTGGAGTTTCATTTAACATTTGGGGCTAGATTTATTAAGCTGCGGTAAAGGAAATGTGGAGATGTTGCCCATAGCAACCAATCATATTCTAGTTCTCACTTTCCTATTACATACTAAAAAATGTCAGCTAGAATGTGATTTGTCGCTATGGGCAACACCTCCTCTTTGCCTTTCCCGCAGCTTAGTAAATCTGGCCCTTGGAGTGCCATAGGTCACCTCTGCCTGATCTAGCCTTACTGCATTCAAGAAGTTTCAAGATTAAGGCCTAGCTCTGCATACAGCTGTAAGAGGCGCTGAAAACTGGTGGCTCCCCTTTATATTACCCGCTAACAAGTGTTACAAGTTATAACATAACTTCTGACATCAATGCACAATGACTGCCTGTTGCCCATGATATACATAAAAGTTGCCGATTGAACTATTATATCTGCAGATTATGAATCCAGTTATTGTCAATGTCAGAATTTTTTTTTCCATTTGTGAAAACATCAGTCATGTCTTATTACTGTATAACATACAGATCAAAACACTAATTTGATCTTTAAACTGCAACTGAAGTCTTATACACTGACAACTCTGTTTGACTATGCAAAGCTCTACCTCTCAAGAACTAGTCGGATTTTTATTTTTTCCTGGCTGTAATCCCCAAAGATTATGTGACTGCTTTTACCCATGTGATATCCCAGAGTTTTTGCTACATGTTCTATAAACACAGAATATATTTTACCCTGAAAATAGTATGTCTAACTATGTATGTTAGGAAGATTGTGTCTGCTCTGAACCCATGGCCTATTACCAATGGAGGAGCTATTTGGGCTACCCAGTGTCACCGATGGGGGGAAAAAAAAACCAATGAATCCAAACGTCTGTGATGTATTTTTTGCCTTATTATTTAAGAGGGACCTTTTTTTTTTATATTTTACTGTGAGTATGAGATTAGCATTGTAATCTCTCTGTTACAGCTGTGGTGCCCACTAACATTCTACAGGTGTACAGAATTTTATAGTTCATGAAGTAAAGATGACTAACCAAGTTTAATCCACCATTTCAGTCTTTTAAATGTGCCCTCTATATAGTTCTCTATGGATTAAATTTAGTTATGCAGATTTCCTGAAGAGTGATAGAATTCATTTATGATTATTATTTAATAAAGATATAAGTGGTCAAAACAGCACAATAATTTGTATATTCCTGCCAGTAATTCCTTTACTTTTCACTATATTGGCCCTAATGTGTATGTTTGTGTTAATTTTGAATGGTATAAGGTTGTGAGCCCCATTTGGGACAGGAACAAGTGTGGATGAATAAACCTTTTCTGATTGTAAAGCCCTGTATAAGATGATAGAACTATGTAAATAAAATAAATACAAATGATCTAAATGTATTCTTAGCCTGTTTAACATTTATTTATGAACTATCGCTATTTTATGCTGTTGAAGAGCAAATTTATTTTTGTCTTTTTTTTTTTTAGTTTATCAGCGGTTTCTTTGTTTATAGCGGTGAATTATTCAAATAGGGAATGTTGAAGTGGATGTGTGGGTTTTTTTTGTTTGTTTTATGTAGAAAAATTTTGTTTTGCTATAAAGTAGGCAACCGGCTATAATTCTCCATAGAGAGTTATATTTTATTAATTTTTTTGTTTGTTTGTTAGCAATTACTAATAAACAAGTATATGCCCTAGGACCATGTTCCTATCTAACTGAGCTAGCAGTGAGTGGTACAGTGTTCTACAGTTTTCAGAAAATTCTAGAAGTATAAACTTGATCATTTGTCTATTTTTTTCTAAATCTTTTTTTCTAAATCTGAACTCAATTTTCATTTGATTAGTTATAATTATGCTAATTGTATTCCTTGCTGTCAAAACAGTAACTGGCTTCAGTTATAAAAGCATATTTTAAAGTTTTCCTTGTTTATGGGCATTTGCCTTAGACCAAATATATGTCAAATAAGACAGTAGCTGTAAAACCTAGAAGGGCATATATATATTTTTTAATTAAACATAATTCAATTTTAATCACTAATGTTTTATAAATGTTTGAATTCAAAAGTTACTTGTTTTCTCTTGCTTGGTTCTGTAAAATAAGGTGAGATTTCGCGTTTTTGGAGTGGTGAAAAAAAATATATTGTTGTTGCTACGCTATAAAAATCCTTTGTAGCTCTGCTTCTATGTATTATTTTACTACATAGTATCTTGGGGTCAGCAAAAAAAAGTCTGGATTAACTGCCCGGTAGAGAAGATGTATTCTGTGTACTACATTAAGAGAAAAAAACTCATCCAGATGCATCCGTAGTCCCCCCCTCTATGATCTATCTGCTTACATCCCATAGATATTTATTAACAAGGCCCGGTACTGAGCCTTGCGGGGTTGGGGTGGTGGTTGCATAAGCATTCTCATGAACACAGCAGGGAGGGCCCAGAAATCTTATATCGTTATTCTTATTCCTAAGTCTAACAGATAGGGATTTACCTTCCTCCTATTATTACTTCAAGGCTCACTTACCGAATGCTCCAATTAATATTTTGGGACTGACAGCCATTCCCACGGAGAACTTGTGGATGATGTTTTAAGATGCAGTGTCCCAAAGCAGTCATCTGTCCTTTATAGGTTCAGATCTCTAAATACATTCTCATAATTTCCAATCTCCAATAAATGTAATACCAGTGTAGTCTGCACCTACAAAACAGACAATTGCAGTATCAACACAATGCCGGTGCTCCAATCCTGCCCTTGTATTTTCCAAAGCAATTCCCAATATCTAAGGGGATTATTGGGTTACTTGTGACGGAACACACTTATAAAATACAGGAAGCATCACAATGGAAATTGTCTCTACTTTGTTGATTATCTGAGTTTGTTCAGAATACCAATAAAGCCAAGAAGAGTCGTCATCCTCACCTATCAAGACTTCATTACAGCATTAAAACGTAATAATAATATGGTTAGATCAAGGATTTCTACAGGACTTTATGCACTACATTCCCAGCTCCACCTGATATTGTATGGTTACTAACCATTTGTCTTTATGGTGTTATTTACTAATTGCTGCTGTTTATGACTTGTGTTCCTGGTGTTGCGTCTAACCCTGTTCTGTCGCTTGTATCCGTTTTGTGTTTCATGTGGTCTGTTTCAGGTCAGTCCCTTCTGGCCTTACCTGTTCCTGCTTTCTGCTCAGTCTGCTCCATCTTATTCTTACACCATCTCGGTTTTGTCCTTCCTCTCCCGGGCAATGCCCCCGGGGGCCGCAACCTGCTAGGAGTCCTGCAGCCATCCCCACCATTAGGGGCTCTAGAGAACACCAGGCCCTAGTTAAACTCTGCACCCTGGTTGAGTTGTCCATATCCCGTAACACCATGTTGAATGGCCCATTTTTGACAAGGTACCCATTCTGGTTATGGTTGGGGATTAGGCTCCGGGGAGGGGAGGATTAAGGTTAGGCTGTGGAATGACAATGATTAGAGCTAGGGGCGGGTTATGGTTAGACTGCAGACAGTGGAGGGTTAAGGTTAGGGTTAGAAAAACCTAACTGATGCCATTCTGGTGTTCGAAAACAATGCAGGAACCATCTTTTCTGAGAACAGACTGCTGAAAACTGACAGCAGCTGGCACCTCAGTGCCACAAAGTGGTTTGTTGAATGACAGACCTTCTGTGGCAAACCTCACACGTTTAATACATCTAGTCCATAGAATTGGGGGGGGGGGGGGGGCCACCCGGG
>WWET01000334.1:477572-492738 GCA_011038615.1 Limnodynastes dumerilii
AAAGGGACTCACCTACAGGAGGTGCCTTGACGCTGGGCAGGTGAGCTTAACCCAATATAGCTATATTGTGAACTAAACCTCCTTCTTATGTATGTTCTGACACATATTGTTATAAAATGTTTATATGGAGCGCCGGACCTGTTTTTTTGTTCCGTGTATGTGTGTATGGGGAATTCACACCCCAGTACTCTTGCAGTTAACCAGTAAGTAAGCATGACATTCTGGACCTGATTCAGAGGTTGAAAATAAGAGAGGTAATTCACTCCTGGGCAAAACCATGTTGATTTCAGGGGAAGTCAAGTTAATTGTATTCTTTGCATGAAGGGAAATATCTTTTCTTTTGCATATTGCACACAGATACTGACCAGCATTACTTTTACACTGCTATTTAGACTTGGGCTGGGAAACGCCAATCTTAGCTCTAATACTGTTTGCAAAAGATGAAATTTAACTCCCCTGATATCAACATGGATTTTCCCAGGAGTAACTTTTCTCTCTTATTTTCAATCTCTGAATCAGGTTATCTATCTTTAAAATAAGTCAGAGAGATTCGTTACATACTTATGCAAATGTATATAACGAACCTCTCTGACTTTTATTTTAAAGATAGAAGACCGGATTCAGAGTTGCATGTGGGTGTGAGATTGATGTGCATAAAAAAATTAAAATACGGCCAATTAATAGTTGCACATTTTCGCACAAAAATGCATGTGTGAATCGCACGCATCCTGCTTTCGACAATGCGTTGACGAAGCCCAACCATGATTCCGTCAAATTTATCAATTGAGTAGAATGTGTGCGCGCGAGTTGTAAGGACACATTTTGCTGTGCACATACATTTAATCAAAGAAGGTGGATGCGGAAATGCACAATGGTGTATTTTTTTTTTATTTAAAAGAAAATCTTTTACAAAAAATGAATGTTTTCAGAAAATGGTAAAAAAAAATAATATTTAAATTGTGAACTATTTAATAGTTGTATGTGTTATGTAAATATTAGAAACGCTAACTAATTTGTAATATTGTGTTTTAATTTACAGTATCCAACAAAATACAAAAGAAAACTGACAATTATTATTATTATTATGATTAGGAAAAATAACATTTATTTTTAACATACCAAAAACAATAATTATAAATGTTATAAAAAGGGTTTGTGCATGAAACAAACTAAAAAAAACATCTCACCTATGTTAAAATTCCTCACAGTATAAAATATTCCTGCAGATATCCGCTTCTTTGTTTTTATTAAATAGTGTTATTGCTTTTCAGTAAATGAGTCACATGTCTGTCTTGAGGCATTTTCCAATTAAAATAAATACGCTTGCACCACGACTGGTGTAAAGAAAAGTAGTAAGCGCGTGCAAACTGTCAATACGGATGCGCGCAAATCAGCTAGAA
This sequence comes from Limnodynastes dumerilii, assembly GCA_011038615.1. Taxonomy (NCBI): domain Eukaryota; kingdom Metazoa; phylum Chordata; class Amphibia; order Anura; family Limnodynastidae; genus Limnodynastes; species Limnodynastes dumerilii. The sequence continues at coordinate 478,973 of WWET01000334.1, forward strand.
AACGCCCCAAAAATACATTAACATATTCAAACACGCCCCTTTTGGGATACAGATAAACACGGGTAAGCTTGCGGAGACGGAAAAATAGCATTGCATGCGCCTGCTTTATGACAATATGCTTCTTGTGCATTCGTAGTGCGTAATTCTGCTACACATTCATCTACATTATGCAGGTATACACAAAATCTACACAATATCTATCTATCTATCTATCTATCTATCTATCTATCTATCTATCTATCTATCTATCTATTATACTTGCTATAATAAAACAGATAGTAGATTACTTATTTTTGAAACTGTTATTTAACTTAAGTTTTATTTTCATATTTGCTACTAAAAATAAAACTGTTACAATTAAATTGTCCCCTCCCCCTCAGTTGGGTTGTTATGTGTTTATTCCCACAACCATTAAGAATTGGTTTCTACACAGAGAAACAAGCTATTATTTACTGGAATGTCTTTTAAATAGTGTTCTTGTCACTCTGCTTGTTCAAAACCTCCATAATGTATGTTAGTGAAAAACTATTATTCTATCACTGTGGTACATTTCATATTCATAAACATGCTAATCACATTTCTGGCAGCTTCTGTCTGTATCACCAACAATTGTTGTCCAACTCTTGCTGTTTCACATCTATTGCCCTACCCTATCACACATTTAAGGCATACTGTAGCAGGTTATCCATTTTTACACCGGTGGAAGGCGCCGCTGAGAAAACACTATTTTAGAAATATACACAGCGAAAGCTCATTTTTGGCTAACTCTATTTAGAAAATAGCGTTATTTTGAATTTTTTTTACGAATGGCTAAGTATGCCTATGGGCATTCTTAACCATTCATTCTTCGGAAACACTGCTGCTGACCCGCCTCAGAGGAGTATGAAGCTATGGGGAGTCTTGGGGTCAGGCTGCGGGAAATGTAAGGAGAGGGTTAGGATCAGGAAAAGGGTTGGTGTTAGATTCATACTTACCATTCGACGCTGCCTATTTGTCCTGGGGAAGATCGATTGCTTTGCCTCAGCGAGGCAGAAACAATCAATTTGCCAGGCATTTCGAAAAAGGGCCGTTCGCATCGGCAACCCTCACCCTTTTACACATAGTAATTATTGAATTTTTCTGTATCAATCTCTATGATTGCCATGTACTAACCAAAGATTCTTTTGATAAACATAATACCCTAGATTCAAGCTTAATGTTAGTGATGAAGGGATTCTGTTGGAATATTTAGCTTCCATTGAAAGACATTAGCCACAAGTTGAATATGCCATTTTGTAAAGGTTATTCTCAAATGGTTGTTTGTAGCTTAAAATATCATTTCACAGCCTGAAGCATTTGCTACATGAGTGCACTTGTCAATATCTGCAGCTTCAAAGAAGCCACCCATATTTTATTAGATATTTATTTGTAGTTTTCTATAACTTACAAAAAATATAGTAAGTGACATTTTGAGCAATTCTTTATAATAAAACTACAAACACACATACACTAATAGTGTATTAAGACATTGCGGACTGCATTCAGAGAAATGAGGAAAACAAGCTGAAATTTACAATTAGGCAAAACTATGATGACTTTCAGGGGGGTCAAATTCATGTTATTTTTTGCATTCAGAGAAAATACCTTGATTTTGGTTATTGCCCTCCACTGACCAGCTTTTCTTTTATACTGGTTATTAGACTTGGAGCCAGATTCACTAAGCTGCAGGAAAGGAGAAATGGAGATGTTGCCCATAGCTAGGAAACATTATTTCTTACTGATTCTGTAAAATTTGCTTCCCCTACAACGAGGTTTTGACCAGATGTAAAGTTCTATCTGTTTTTCTCTGTTTTTACCTCAAACTCTGTATCCAGTTCAGTGTAATTTTTAGTATTTGAGTCTTCAGAGTGTCTATAGTGATAATAACCTTTTTTTTTCTGTGTGATTGAGAAAACCTTGATGAAAACATATTTTAATGACACTTTTTATGGTATTAATCTGTCAAAGCTAAATCTCATCATTTTGTCTGAGCCATGTATGCTCATGAAGTGAATAAGATGGAATTATAAGATCTAATTTTATGATCAAAGAACAAAAGGCAGAGACCAAGATCATTATACTACTATACACATTACATGTAGGTAGAACTAATGGAATTTAAAATAAATACATAATATTAATACTAAATTATTTCTCTATGTTTCCATGTTAAATCTAATTATAATATCTATAAACCCTATTAATATTATTATATCTAATTACAATATTAGTGTGGCATATGTAAAACTTTTCCTGTTGACTCACTTTAAAAACTACATAGTTGTCATGTTTATTTTGTAATAGTTTAACGTCCTTTTATTTAATTGGTTCATCATACCTTAAATTTAAGGTTTATAAATATGGTAGACAGTTGTTGTGGAAGAGGCCTTCAGCAGTTCTTATACTTCAGTGCCTGAAACATTAATGAGAACGGACTGGATACAGACTTTCGTAAAGTGGGTGTTTTCAAATCGCTTGACTCAGAAAATATTCTCATGTGCACCCCACAGAGCAATCCGTGTGATGCAGCAGTCCAACATTTTGTCACTTTCATCGAATTCTGACAGTGGGCGGATTGAATTCGCAAATGGGAGGGGTTTATTATTACAATGTCCAAAAAGAGAGTGGATGCTGCAGACCAAGAGATTGTAACTTATTATATGTTGCCATTCTACGTGGGAGGGGTCATAAATATTAGTTAATGTAGTGGCTAGATCCCCTTCATGAAAAGTACCCTGTGACATCATCAGCCCATGTGACTCCTGCAGTCATGTGGGATGCAGTTCTGACCGGGATGCAGGAGACAGAGGTGAGAGAATGGCCTAATTTGTTGTGCAGGGTGGTGTGTGTGAGGGGAAAAGTGAAATAAGGATGAGCAGAAAGACTGGCATGTTGGAGATAACAGGCTCCAGTATAAGTGAAAGCAGTGCAAGTGCTTTAAGTAAAAGTGGTGTGTGTGTGTCAATGTATTGTGTAGGGTGCTGTATGTGACGGGAAAGAAAAAATAGGAGAAGGAGGGGGTCTTATGAGGAAAAACATGGGAGATTCAGGGCATGGGAGAGAAAAATAGTATACAGGGATTGGCATGTCATGGAAAAGGCTGGCATACAGGGGGTTGTATGGGAGAGAGATAGAGGCTGTCATGCTGGGGTTGTATGGGAGTGGTGGGAGTCCCCACTATGATAGGTGACTTTCCAAAGTAGAGACAGCCAAAAAGTTAATTTTTGTCTGTCCCTATTTCGAATAGCTACCATTTTAGATAATTTTTTTATGAATGGGTGAGTATGCAGATTGGCATACTCAAACATTCACTTTCGGAAGTGCCTCCAGACCCGCCGCGGCCCGGCCACAGGAGATGTCAGGGAGGGTTAGGGTTAGGATCAGGTTGCGTGAAAGGGAGTGTTAGGGTCAGGCTGAGGGTAAGGGAGGGTTAGGGAATGGGTTGTGGAGACTTACCATTCACCATCCATGGTGCTCTGGGGATCAATTGCTTTGGAACAAGAAGGGGGTGGTATGGGAAAAAGAGGCTGGTATGCAGGGAGTGGTATTGGGGGAAGATTCTGGCATGCAAGGGTGGTATGGGAGAGAGAGAGAGAGGCTGGCATGCAACAGGTGGTATGTGAGAGAGGCTGGCATGCAGGGGGTGGTATGTGAAGGACTGGCTGATAAGCAGGTGCTGATTTGTAAGGTATTGAACATTGTTTTCCCATTTTTAGGACATCATGGGTGACCCTGAAGGTGACAGTGGTCTAAAGTGATTTGAGGAGGCCAGATAGTTGAAGATGTGCTTGCATTGTCAATTTTCTTTAGTCCTGTGTATGTCTGCTGCTGCCAGGTCTTTAGGAGAAGTAAATAAAATGCATCTGGAAGCATCTGAACACTGCAGCTTGTTACCACTAAAGCACTTTTTGTGTTATATACTTTTTACTGATTGAAATCCATTAAAATAACTTATTCCTCAAATGTTTCTCATATCTTCAATTGTGTAAATGTTTGTTGTGTTTATTAATTAAAAATACACTTCACTTTTGTTTAATTAAAAAAATCTGTCACCTAAAATTATATTAATGGACTGAAGCCAGACTTCCGCATGCATTCTTTGTGTGCAGAAATGCTAATTTTAGAAGTAAAAACAGCCAAAAACTGATTTTCAGCTCTATTTCGAAAAGACAGTAATTTTAGTAAATTTTTACTTATTTATTTTTCAGAAATGCCGCCGGCCGAAGAAGTGAGTCACACTGGGGTGAGTCTTCCCCAAGCTCCACTAGAAGTGGGGACATTTAAATTCATTACAGGGAGCGTCCCTCAAGCAACTGGTGAGGGAGCCCACTCGCAAGAAGGTCCTCTTAGATTTGGTACTTACAAATGGTGACAGAAGCTCAGAAGTAAGTGTAGTGAGAACCTAGGTTCCAGTGACCATCAAGCAGTATGGTTTAGTATAGCGACTGAGAGAGACACGTAACACACACAGACAAGTAAGCTAGACTGCTAGGAAGGTGGATTTTGGGGAAATGTGTAAGTAATTCTTTGTCAGATTGGAGGCACATGAAAGGAGTACAGGAGCAGAGGGCAAATTTAAAAAAAATGCATTACTAACAGCAACAGACCTTTCTATAAGAAAGTTTAGAAAACCCCCAGAAATAGAAAGTCAATGTGGTTTACATAAGAGGTAGCAAGTATAGTGAACGCAAAAAGGATGGCCTTCTGGAATTATAATCAATCTCAAAATAATGATGACAGGGAGGAGTATTTTGAAAACCAGAAAAGAGGCTAAAAAGGTTATCAGGGCAGCAAAGGTACAAACTGAGGAAAAGGGGGCAAAAGCTTTTTTAGGTATATAAATGAAAGGCAAAAAACTAAAGAGGTTATAGTAAGGCTCAAAATAGAGAGCTTATCAAGATTTTAGTAAGGCTTTTGACTTTGGGATTGGACTTAAAAGTTGAGGGTTGTAATAAATAAAATCTGTTCTGGGGATGGTAAGGTAACCAGTGGAGTACCCCAGGATTCTGTACTTGGACCAGTGCTATTTAATATCTTTATAGGTGATATTGCCTGTGGTATCGAGGAGAAAATATGCCTTTTTGCAGATGACACAAAGATATGTAACAGGGTAGACACGCCAGGTGGGGTACACAAAATGAGAGACGATCTAGGTAGACTGGAGGAATGGTCAAGAGTGTGGCAACTGCAGTTTGATGCCAAAGGAGGAAGGAGATTCAAAGCTCATCTGCAGTGTTAGACGCCAGCTCTGAATCTCCTTCCTCCGGTGTTGTTTACATGCGATCCTGGGAATTAGATCATCTCTCCACTGTATTGGACGTCCCGGCGGCGCTCCACACGGACCTCACTATACCATCTTTCACACTGGATGGACCTCCTTCATTTATTTATTTGATGTCTATATGATTGTCTATTTTGTATCTCGGTAAATATTTCATCTATGTGTTTTCAATTGTGCTATTGATCCCTTTTATCTTAGTAAATATTTCTTCTTTATATCTACAAGTGTGTTGGTCTTATTAATCATATGTGGGCCTATTTTTATTCTGATTGAATTTTTTACCTAATAGTGTTTTCTTTTTCTCTTTTTCATGGGATGCCTATAAGGAACAATTAAGAATTTCCCTACTATTTTAAGATATTATGGACTATTGCAGATTTTAATCTTTGGGACTTATATTTTAACCTGTATACTACTTTTATAGGTTTTTATTTACATTTAACTTGATTGTTATTATTAGGGTTTATCTTTACACAAAACACAGCGCTTTCCCTCAATATTGTTTTTTTTATCCTATGTTCTCTATATTCTAAGGTTGGAACCCTTTGTATATTTAGGGGCTGCAGCAGTGTGTCATTAGCGCTTTTAAAGTGTTATTCACCCCATTTTTTGCATTAGCTGTAGCTTGATGAAGCAAAATATACATTTGGAAAAACAAGTGAAAGGTATAAATAAAAGGTCACCTTGGCACCATCTATGCATTGAGATTCTTGTGGATGTGTCCAAACCAAGTCTTTTTTTTTATTTAACTAAGCATCAACATAGTCCAAAAGCTAATGTTTCATAGATTGCCAAGACATTGAAGCTGAAAAGTTCCTGCAAGACTGATCTAAAACCTACCTCAAAAACCATGAAGTGTAGTTCTTGGAGGAATGAGAGATTGGGATTAGCCTTTACAGTCTCCACACTGATTGCAATCATACAGTGCATGCAAAGAGACCTGAGATAATTCCTTATTTATGTGTTCTGCAAGTACAAAGTAGGTAAACTTTCTTAAAAAAAAGAATAGAAATACTTTGTAACACATGCTTTGTTAGAAGACACAGCTTCTGGATATTTCATGTAGCTAAGTAGTAACTGCCAAGGTGCTAATCTTAACACATGCCAAAGTCAATGTTTTGTATGTTACATTCACCTTATATGAATTGCATATTTTTATTTTGCTAAAATGTCCCCAGTGAACCCAGGGAAGCAAAAACAGGATTGAAAGAGAAAACTGGACTTTTGTTACTCACCGTAAAATCCATTTCTTTGAGTCCATTGGGGACACTGCTAGACATAGGGGTCTATGGTGTCAGGGCACTTCAAACCTGAATGTGTTAACTGTTCACTCCTCCCCTACTATGCCCCTCTCATTGGGGAGACTAACCAGTTGATTGAAAAGTAAGCCCAAAGAGTGGGCATAATGAACAACTTTATACAACCTAACTCATAAACTTAGTCAGAGCAAGGCAGGGAACACAGTGTCCCCCAATGGACTCAGAGAAATGGATTTGTCTTGTTTTCTCTTTCATCCATTGGGGGACACTGCTAGACATAGGGGACATACCAAAACTGCGCCTAAGGGAGGGAATGCTCTGTAATTGCTGTTTGCAAAACTCAAAACTGGCATCTTGAGATGCGAAACCTTGTAGCTTATAGGATTTAGTAACAGTGTGGACAGACGATAACGTAGCAGCCCTGCACAACTGTTCCGCGGCAGTGCCGTGCCGCCCACGAAACTCCTACCGCCCTGGTGCAATGAGATCTCAGTCCATCTGGAATTGATGTATTAGCCAGAACATAAGCCTGTCTAATTGTAGATGTACTCCAGCAGGCCAGAGAGGCCTTAGAAGTTGGCCAACCACGTTTGTTATCCTCGTACAGGACAAAAAGGCCCACTGTCTTCCTAACAGAACTGGAACGGTCCACATAATTTCGTAAAGCTCGGACTACATCTAGACAAAGCAATGAAGGGTCTGAGGATACGGGCTGAGGGGAAAAAACTGGAACCACTATTTCCTGGATTAGGTGGAAACGAGATACCACTTTCAGAGTTAAAGAAGGTTTAGTACGTAACACCACCCTGTCTTGATGGAAATCAAAAAAGAGGGGGTTACAACATAAAGCTCCTATTTCAGATACCTGACGGGCAGAGGAAATAGCCAAAGAAAAGTTTGAAAGGCTCCCTGGTCTGAGCCCGCAACACTAAGTTAAGGTCCCATGGTTCAATGGGATGAATAAACGGGTTGAACAAGCAGTGCACCCTGCATAAAGGTCTGCAAGATTTTTCTGGAAATTATTGAGGGCCAACACCTGCATCTTTAAGGATGCCAACCTAAGGCCTTTATCCAGTCCTGAAAAAGTACCTTGAGCCCCATTGCGCTAGAAATGCGTCCGAGGAGTCGCTCACCAGCCGACACCTGAGACCTAACTGCAGCTGGATCATGTTAAAGTCGTCCCAGCAATTCTTCTCCTGGAGAGTGGATACCCGGGCTATCCTTGGAGAGAACTGTATATACCATCTTGCCGACTAGGGGTTTTCCGGTGCGCAGGGTTTTTTTTGGGGTGACAGCGGTGTTTTATCGTTTTTTCATTTATGCATTTTAAAATATTTATGCTGTTTAGTGTATACATTTTGGCGATTAATAATTATAAATTGTTGAAACGTATTACACTATATGTTTTTGTTTTTTTCCTATCTCCCTATGTTTGAGGATATCGGGAAGAAGAACTAAAAGGATTTGCCATCTGACTCATCATATAGTTTTAATAGGTGCCTGCACTTTAGACTTTATTTTTATATAGTTGTTGTATCTGGTTTTAACAACTGGATTTAATAATTATTGTAACATCAGAGCGCTGGAATGTTTTAGAATTGTTTCTTATCTTTTTCCAGTCCCGCTCAGAGAAAAGATAACAGCCGGGAAAGATTAATTCGAGTGGTGTGAAAATGTTGCTATTAACACCACTGAATGTAAGACCTCCAAATCCTATAATAGATTGCTGATGAAGACGGCTTTCTCGCTCTGATCATGGTGCTGATTACACTAGAAGACCCCTAGATCTAAGAATTAGGGTCTCAGCAGCCACGCCGTCAAATTCAGCTGACTTAATCCTTGGCAAAGTATTGGTCCTTGAGAGAAAAAATCCGGTCGCATTGGTTACCGGAAGGGAGAAGCTGCGGACATCGAGAGAATGTCCGAGTACCATACTTGTTGTGGCCAATCCGGAGCCACTAGAATTGCGGATACGCTCTCTCTCTTCAACTTCTTCAGAACCCTCAGAAGCATGAGAAAAGGAGAGAATAGATATACTAGCCTGAATTGCCACTGAAAAGTAATCGCGTCAGTGAACCCCGCGACTAGGTGTCTGGCCTTTGCGCAGAAGAGAGGCACCTTGAAGTTTCTGCGAGACTCCATGAGGCCTATCTCTGGCCGACCCCAACACTGTACCAGAAGGTCAAAAACCTCCCTGTGCCGAGATCACTCTTCCATGAAGGCTGTGACGACAGATAGTCAGCCTCCCAATTTTTCACTCTTGGTATAAAGATTGCTGACATTGCTTGAACTTGACGTTCTGCCTAAACCATGATTTGAGATGTCTCCTTCATGGCTCGTGTGCTATGTGTTCCTCCCTGATGGTTGAGGTAAGCCACTGCTGTCACGTTGACGGACTGAACTCATATAGGCTTGTTGTAAAACAGAGTTCCGGACTGAACTAGAACTTTGTATACTGCCCGAAGTTCTAATATGTTGATGGGAAGACGGGATTCATGACAGAGCCAAAGACCCTGAAATTTGAGATGTCCATTGACTGCCCCCCATCCTTACAGACTGGTGTCTGTTGTAATGAGGGTCCACTCCCAAGCCTTTAGGGACAGCCAGAAGAGGAGCGACCTGACCAGCCACGATAGCAGTTAGGAGCCTCCTCTGACAACGTGATGATTTGTTTGTCCAGATGGAGGCAAGACCTGGACCATTTACTTATAAGTTCCCATTGGAAAGTCTCGAATGCAACTGGGCACACGGAACTGCCTCGAAGGTTGAGACCATAGTTCCTAGGAGTTTCTTACACTCCAAAAGTGATACCCTGGCGCTTTCCAGAATGGAACTGGTCTTGATGACGACTACCAGAATCTTGTCTTCCAGCAAAAAAAACTCATCAAAGCCCGGTGTCGAAAAGCAGACTCAAGAATCGCATTCTTTGCACTGGAACTAGGGATGATTTTTGGAGATTGAGAATGCATCCATGAAACTCCAAGAATCTCGTGGATAATTCCAGATTCTCGACTAGAACGGCACCTGAATTGGCCTTTAAGAAAAGGGATGATAGTCAATACCTAAGTTCATAGACAGCCCGCAATTACTGCCATTATTTTGGTAAACACCCTTGGAGCTGTAGCTAGGCCAAAGGGTAAGGCTCTGAATTGAAAATGTTCTTTGGCAATTGTGAAATGCAGCAGACATTGATGCCCTGCCTGACCGTAAAGATTCCATTTTGAATATGGGAGTCTCTATGAACTTGTTAAGGTTCTTTAGGTTTAGGATTGGCCGAAAAGACCCGTCTGCCTTCTCTACCAGAAAAAGATCTGAATAAAACCCCAAACCTCTCTCCGGAGAAGGGACAGGAACAATTACTTCTGACTGCAAGAGACCCAGAACTGAGTTCGAAAGGGTCTTGCGTTTCAAATTGCAACTTGAAAAAATCATGGGTACAAATCTGGGAGGAGGAAAACGTTTCAAATATATTACGTATCCCCTTGACACAATCCCCCTCACCCAAGCCTCGGGGAGTAACTCTAGCCATTGAGACTGGAATCTTAACAGTCAGCCCCTACTCCCCTACCACGACTGGGGTGCCCATCATGGTTCAGTGACCTTAGCAACACTTAGCTTATTAGGGGTCCTGGTCCTACGGAACCCTCCTTTGGAGGAGTTAGATGATCCCTTACCCGAGGTTCCTCTGGGATTATTAAAGGGACAAAAGGAAGACCAAAAAGACCTTATTCACACCTGAATGGCCTTTGTTGATCTGGTGAACTAATGCACTGAGGGTGGGTGCGCCATATGTGGCTCACCTTTTAAAGGTTAAAGCAGCTGGGCAGCTGAGCTGGGATTTAAACCAGTGACCTGCTGCACTGAAAGCAGGTGCTCTGCTTCTGTCATAGAAACTGTTGGTCTCACTAAAGAGTCTGACGTCACCTAGACATTTTTGTCAGTTGCCTCTTTAAGAGAAAACTGCTCCCTGCACCAGAATAACCATAGATTTGGTCAGGAGTGTAATCAAGGAATAAACTACAGGAGCCGTCTGCCATTTAGCTGCTTCCTCTGGAGGTAAGGGATAAAGAGAGTGAACCTTGGCCAGTACACGAACAGTCCTTATCCGTTTTTAAGCTTCCAACAGAACCTCCATAATATGAGGAGATGGCAGAAAGGAAAATTGTAGTCGCTTCTTCGACACTACATCCTAAGCCCCTTGGCAAAAGAAGGATCCCTAGATTGAGGGAAATCCTTTTCTAATTCATCATTACTCGGAGAAAACTTCAGAGAGTTCCGCTATAGTCTGGTGTAACTCTGCACCTGACGATTAGCAGTCTTCTTATGCAGAGATAAAAATATAAATAATAAGGTGCGCTTTGGTATCACTAAAAATAGGTACGTTTATTTATTAGTTTATTGGACATATATAAATACAATATTAAAATAATATGTAAAAAGTCCAGCAAGAATTGAATATTAGATAGGGGCCCCTTATATATGTAGATCCCAGTTCCTGATGGTATAAACTTTATATTTAGTATGAATATTATAGCTACTCCGTTTATAAGCCACACTTAATTAATGTCCATGTTGCCTTTAGACACTCTGGTATGAATATAGATCTTCAATTGGTTATGTTGTTCCTTACAGAGTACTCTGTTACTTTGTATTCATATAGAGTTGTTATGACTCACATTTAGTAGTAACGTTCTTTCTTCATCTTCTGATGATTCCAATAAACAAGTAAACCGGACTCTCCGTTGATCTTGGGGATTTGCTGGGGTTCGTGTACGCTGTCTGGTGAGGCGGGTCACAAGCAATTTGGCCGCTGTGTTGTTGCTAAAATCACCGACAGGAACACCTCTCTCCTCACAGCCGTTCCCTCTACACGGATGTCCTACTCGTGGATTACAAAATCCAAATGTAAGGTGGCTAACGGGCAATTCTCAGTATATTACCATCATCACTGCGATCAGCCAATTCTGCTGGAGATTTAATTTAAAAGCCTTTGATGCGTTTCTCCAGTATAAAGTCTGGTTTCCTCAGAAAGTGCTTCATGTTCTTCGTGCTTTCTGTTTTATAGTGAACTATGTTTTAATTAATGTGGAACACCTGATCTGTGTTCATTCCTCTACCGTTATTTGCAAACAGGAAAAATATAAAATATAAATACAAAATAAATAAAAAATAGACAATGTTTGGATTTACATTTATTCTTAGTTAGATAACTTTTATATACTTTAACCGATTTTCATATTTTTACACAAAAACCTTATATAGATCAGAAGTGGGTCTTTAGTCCCTAACGACCACACTATCTTCACTCTATCCTATTTTGACACCATAAAAGTGTTCAAATACATCTTTACTTTATTGTATCTTAGTACTCTATCTATCAGTAGTGCTACCTATTACTCCTACTATTCTGTATCCCCAAAATCGCCCTTATAAATTATTAAGTTTAATTGAATCAAAACAACCCCTCATGTAGATGCATATAAGATAAAACAAATAGCCAATCATTAATACACAATCGTCAATTAATCTGCAATTCTTATCCCATTGATGCATCATTCTCCTCTTATCATTCTGCATATTATAAACATATGTCATATTTTTCATATTTTTTCTCTCCTTATCCTCCCTTCATGTTTAAAGACATGTTATACTTATTTCTTACTTAGTGTATTTATTATTTTTTTTATTATTTGGGTCCATTTACTCTGTATTTATCCCCCTAAATACTGCTGGGATATACTTATGATACCTTATCAATTGTACATGAATAATTCCATCTAGACTCCAAAAGGATAATTTTGTTTGATAAATTGTTAATCACTCGATATATATATAATTACACATGATCTTATGTTAAAAATTATTTAGTTCAATTTGTTCGTTAAGACCTTGGGGTGTTAATGTGTCTAATTTAAATGTCCAAAACGCTTCTCTCTTGCACAGATTCTGAAACCTATCCCCACCTCTTATTGTATGTTTAATGTGTTCTATCCCCATATAACTGATTACACCCACATCTCCATCATGATGTTCTTGAATATGTCTGGATACAGAATGCATAACATTCCCTTTGAGGATATTCCTCCTATGTTCTAAAAATCTTGTACTCACTTTACGTGTGATACGCTCCACGTATAATTTGCCGCACTTACAAATCAGGAGATATACAACATAGTTCGTGTTGCAATTAATGAATGATTTGATCCTGAATTTCTCCTCTCTATTTGAAGAAAATATGCAGAGCATCAAGAAGGCGTTCCACAGAGGAAAATGCCTTTGATAGGCTCTGAACTGACTCAGCCAGCGATAGTGCTAACCCTGGCTTAGCCCAGGAAACCCCCAAGTGGACGGTACCGGCTGTGCTGACGGGTAGTGTGGTGCATTAGAAGTAACAAAGACTAACTTACCACACGCTGAGTCATTATCTGGGTGTTCGGCAATTGAACTGGTGAAAGACCTCAGCCAGACAGTTTGCTCCATCGGTGCTGGAATAGCCGCAGGCAAGGCTTGGTCACCAGCCCTGGCTTCGTATGTCGTACACATGGCCCCCAAGTTCATCTGTCCACAAAGTAAATAATCATTAACGTTCGTACAAGTAATAACAGTGCAGCTCTTTCCCTGGCTTCACATCTCAGCATAAGCTTTGCGTCACCATCACAATAAACTATATTAGCAGAAAAAAATTATATAATAAATTCCTAAGTAAATTTTTTTTTTTTTTAGGAAACATCCATTATATATATGAACATTTATCCATATAATAATAATTATATGTAAGGGTGAAAGATAGGAGCTAAATAGACTATAAGCACATGGCACAGCAGGAGAGTTAGAGTGAGAGAGAGAGAAAGAGAAAGAGAGACTATATGGGAAAACAGTTACAAGCCATTCACAGTGTGGCCACACGGTGGTGCCAGAGTACTACACTGATTCTTGGCACCAAAACTATGGGCCTGATCCTGAGCTACGGCCGCCATCGCTAGTACGGCGGCCGTAGCTCTAATGCGCATGCGCCGGGCAGATGTTGCCCGGCGTTACTATGGAAACGCCCGATCTACGATCCTCCAGCGTCCCAACGCTCATGTTACTCCTGGAGGGCGGGGGGAGGTAAGTAAATTAGTCTAGGGGGGCGGGCTAGGCGGCCATACGCTCCTGTGTGAGCGTATGGCCCCTTCCTTACGCCGGGCGAAGCTAGGGTAGCCTTCACC
>WWET01000334.1:520196-531234 GCA_011038615.1 Limnodynastes dumerilii
AGAGTGAGGCGATTGTTTGATCAGATGCAGGTCAAAGGTCTGCTGTAACACTGAACAATTGTGTATCCTATGATTGGGTGTAAGATTGTGGAAACATTCTGGTCTGGAGTTGGGTCTGAAGAGCATCGATCAAGTGAGTATATAGCTTAAGAGCGCTACGAAGTAAGCAAATTAGATTTCACACATCTTTGTGACCTGCCTGAGTACCCATATCCTATATATCCAATTTCTCTAATATTTGCCTCATCATTGCTAAGTTAATAAGTATATTTATGCTCTGATTTTTCAAAGATATGGAAGATGTGCTTTTGCTGGAGGCCCGGAGAGTTGTTTAGCCATATGCAGTAGATTAAGACAAGTGCAACAAAACTGCATGTTGCCCACTTACTCTTGAAGAGGTTGCTAGAGATAGGATCTTGTAAATGTATCACTTGTCACAAAGTCTAGCCAGACAGTACGCGACATTCCAGCTTCTGTTGCTGAGGGACATTGCAGGGGGGAGCATAAACAACATAGGCATTTTCACTAAGTAGCTTTTACAATCAAGTTGCATTAATTTATCACAGTCTAGAGGGAAATGTAGATGCAGATCTGAAAAAAAGAAAAAGTACTGTAAAGGCAAATGAACGTACCAATGTGAAATCTATTATAAGGATGTAATAGAGAATGGGATGAGCCTAGAAACTGTTGTGATAAGTCCAGAGACTCTCATTCTAAACAAACTCATTCTAAACAAACATTTATAAGACTGACACCTCAGTGCTGATACTAAATAGATGAATCTCTATAATCTACTTTAGACAGGTAGCTATTTAACCAATTGTTTCTAAATCATGAATAATTAATATTTGCATTTGCTTGGGATGCTTAGAGCAGGTCAGGTATTCTGAAACTACAACTCCCAGTATGCTTTGTCAGGTATTAACTATGCCTATGCAGGTAAAGCATGCTGGGACCTGTAGTTTCACAACACCTGGAGAGCCACAGGTTGGCCAAGTCTGGCATAGAGAGAGGTTTATATTCACCATTTGTTATTCACATAACCTTCAAAACACATTATTAGATGACTATTGCCACAGAACCAGAGCAAGGTGAAGATATTACTGGTAGTTTATATTTAACAGATTTTGACCATTTTAATTAAGAGAGAAGATTAATTGCAAGCATTTGACTAATTTGCTTGAACGTTCACTTAATCATTTATATATCTAATTTTGTCTGTTGAATATAGTCCAGGTGAAAATCTTCCTCCAAACAAAATTAAACATCTCCCATTGGCATAAATAACACTAAAGTACATTGCCAAACAGATGAGTAAACGTCATCCAGTAGCAGAATTAAGGCTTGTGTTGACAATATACCAGCTTGTCTTCGTATAAATTGGACAAGGTGTTTATCTATGAACGATAAAAATGAAAGTGATTGCTAACTGAAATTCCAGCTTTTAATAAAGCTTGTTAGAACCTACCTGTGTTTTTTCTAAGCTAACAGTAGTCAGCTGTTGGGTAGTGCTTAAACGGCAATAATCCGATTAGGCTCTCTGCCTTCTATGCAGGGCAACCATAACAATGTCCCAGGCTGATGGGGGAACCTGGCCTCTGTACTGCCGATGCCCTAGCCATGCTGTCACGTGGAGGTGGAGTGCTATGGACCTGCCTGTTTTAGTACGGTACCCTACAATTTCTGATGGCAACCATGCTTTTGTGTGTATATAAAACAGAAATGCTAAATGATGCCAAGATTAAGGGCTTAAGAGACTCAGGATCCCCCCCCAAAAATGAAAAGCTAAGCTACAAGGAGGAACAGGTAAGGGTACTGGTAAGTATAATGTACAATTTATGGGCATTGCTATCCTAAAATGTGTGGGAAAAAGCAAGGATACTCTTAGTGAAGAGGAGGGTGGAGAGGAAGGTAAAGAGAGAGAGAGATCAATGGAAAGGGAGAGAGACAGGAGAATGCTCACAGAATGCATGATGGGGTTACCATTAGTCTAAAAGTACAGGAGATAGGGTTCATGACAGGTAAGACACAGCTGGGAAGTCAACAGAACACAAACTGCTGTGATGAGTGTGGTGAGACATTTTTCTTTCTTTTTCACTGTGTATATTTCATGATCCTGCACCCATGTGAATGTTACTCTCCAATCATGCTGCACGAATGCTCTGATTCCTTTATAGGAGGGTAATCTGGGGGATATATTTCAATGATATAGTATGTTTCACATTTAAAATTTGTCCATTCCCTGAAAAGAAAATTTAGCTGACCCCGAAGACTAGCGTATGCTACAAGAATACAAAATACGAAAAAAATGCTTGCCAAAAAGCTTAGTTATGCTTATAGAGAGATCAAGCCCTTTATTCTGTTGTCCTGGTCTCATAAATAACACACCAGGAAGTGTAAAAGTGTATGATGTACTAAGTCTGAGGTATCATAAAGCCGATCATATGAAGTTATAACTGTTGTTTGAGAAGTGGAACAAGTGAAATGCGTTCTGAGCTCCGCAGGAGAGTTTGACTTAGATGTATTATTCCTGAGCTCTGTGTTGATGGATCATGTTAAAAATGTGGGAAAAGTAAGACAGGGATAGGAAAAGTACCTGAGACTGGAGCCAGCAAGTGGAAAAAAGTTATGACGGCAAATCAAGAATCTTGTTAAAATTTTAAAAAATCCAGGTACTGTGAAAACCTATAGTTTCAATAAAGAATTTATTGTAATGTGAGGGAATAAGATCGCAGTCATGTGAGGACAATGGGCCGGATCCTAAAGAACGACCGCATGCGCACAACTTTTTAAGACGCCGTAAGGGTCGGCGTACATAACGTACGCTACTTATGCCAACTGTTACAAAAAGGGGGCTTTCCCCCAGTATGCATGTCGTATCTCCGCCGTAAAGGTGGAGATAAACATGCTAATAAGGGGACGGGGCGGGGGAAGCACCGTTACGATCAGCTATGCGGCCGTGAGGCAGCAAACCTGCTCATAATAGTTAGTGTAGGAATCTGGAGGCGTGCACTCCCCGCGCCCGTAAGGCGCCCGTAGCTCAGGATCCGGCCCAATGTGTCAGCAAGTGGTTTTAATCACATGGTTTAAATTACAAGGATTAGAGGAATCAGTGCTTAAGACAGTGCACACGTAGCAAACTAAATGTCCCATTTAAATGCCCACCCACCCACTCTTCTTAGCTTCCTTTTACAGAGGACTGGAACGCCCCTTCTTACGTATCTCACTAAGTACGGAGTTGAAATGTCTGCTTAATGGATTCCATCTGGATCATATGCGTAACTTTGTGTTTCTGGGCATGTGCAGGTTATCCGTTCCTAAAAATACACATGGAGATTCAGCTTCTTCTTAAGTGTTAATCATGTCCAGTATGTATAGAGACTGTACATAAATTTCATTTTTTTCTCCAATAAAAAGGACCTAATACCTTGCATTATTAATTGTTTATCTTTAGCACTTTGCCTGCTGCATCTCACATTTGCTTAAGCAATTTCCATCCTGCTCGTGCCTATGCCCCTGTTTGACTATTTTAACCCTTAAGATCCTTAGGACGACGAGCTACAGGCAGACAGAGGATTGAAGGTTACTGCAAGGTAGTAGTCATAACAAACCCTCTGCTATGACTCTCCCAAGCAAACAGGGTTATTGCAGTCCTATATTTCCCTTTGCTTGACTAGCTCCAGCAGTGAGGGGGTGCCTAGCATAGCATGCACTGATGGCAGCAGACAAGGTTACCTTTCAGTCAGCCAAGGGGAGCAGCTCCACTCTGTGACAATAGCAGCAAGGAAGGACATATTATCATTCAAATGAGGACGTGGAGAAGAGGTATTTTACTTGATTGGGAGAATAATGGGATCCATTTATCTGGCATGCCGCAACCTTTCATATCTCTCGTACTGTTTTACGAGCCATATCTATCACTGCAGGAGAAGACACGCGCATAGTTTTGTATTATTAGGAGACTTTGGGGAAGGGGGAGAGTAACAACAGAACCCCATAATGACAGGGGAGCTTATAGCAGCTGCAATGGATTATTAGCTTTGTCACATTATTGGGTAAAAGATAAAAAAAAACAAAAATAAAAAGCATTATTATGTATGAATAGTCATTAAAAAATGTGTAATAAAGTTGTTATTAGTGTAAACATTCTCCAAATCCCCAGAATAAAAGGAGCACAATTCCCTGAGAATGTTGGTTATTGGACACAAGTGACTGCACACTTCTCCAGCAATGAAGGTGTCTGACTAGGTTACAGCTGCTGATAATCCTATCATGATTACAATGTTTACTATGCAAAGGATTTGCAGGTACCTGTCTAGATCCTTGCTGCCAACAGAAGCAGATTGCCCTGCCT
Source organism: Limnodynastes dumerilii (assembly GCA_011038615.1). NCBI lineage: Eukaryota > Metazoa > Chordata > Amphibia > Anura > Limnodynastidae > Limnodynastes > Limnodynastes dumerilii. Next base: position 524,551 of record WWET01000334.1, read on the forward strand.
GTTTGTTCTGCAATGTGTTACACTACTCTGTGACTCTGAAGGGATTTAGCTACATGTAACAAGGAGTTAGCTTTGTGACCCATGTGTTATGTGCTTTAATTTGACCCTGAACATCCTGGATTGCAATATTAGAATATGAGAGGTACAGTCAAAATATTAGATGTATTTAAATATTAGTAGCCTCCTCGTCCTCATATTCAGCCTTAAACAGACAATGGTCCTGGTTCTACTATACTAACTCTACTTTACCTTACTGATTGCCCAAATGAATGTCTTTTCCACTCTCACTTTATGTACTTTATTTTATTATTTTTTCTTAAAAAAAGCACAAATTCGCAGGAAATTGAGAGGATGTACAACAATGCGCAGGCGACCGATAATGTGCTCCGTGCGGATTTGAAGATACACATGGGTGGTGGGCTACGTATGATGCAGTATTCCGCATTGAAGACTTTCCTTGTGGAATACTTAAGGTAGGGTCCTTGCTGGCAGATACACAATCTTCACGTGGGAGAACAGCGGGGACAGTGCCCTGCTATCCTACATGCCGGGTTCTGGATCACAAACTCCATACGATAGCCTCCGAGGGGGAGGCTACCATACGGAATTCAACAGCAAATGTGAACACGGTCCTATGTCTTTGGTCTTGGTTCAAATGGTGTTTAGGCCCATATTTTTTGTTCACAACGGACCTGATCCAGAGCTACATTTTCAGTACATTGCGTATTTATACTAGCGTATTTACTATGCACTCCCCTCGCACGTACGTACTTTGGCTGTTTTGCGCTTCCCGAACCCTACTCTAACTTTACACAGCATAAGTACTGACGTACGTATAGGCAGCACGTACTTACGAGCCTAAGCACGCCCATACTGTACGATTTAAATGCCTCACTCCTCCTCTAAAGCGTAATTACGGGTGTCGTATAGCTGACACGCCCCTTCATTCATAGTTATGATTAAGATACGTGACTGGCCCATACGCTCTGAGTTACTTTGCGTAACATCTGCCGCATGCATGCGCAGTAAGTACTAATGGGCGCTTTTACGGCTAGCGTAAAATCACTTGCATACGTAGCTCTGGATCTACCCCAATGTCTATTCACACTTGCACAATAAAGCACATTTCAATTTAATTCATGACATAAAATACAAAATGAAACGAAACTAAACAGAAAAATGGAAGACTTAAAATCAATGGAGGTGATGGCTCTAAACTGTTATTACATTGGATTTTCTGTTCTTTCTGTTGAGTACATTTACAGTCCGGTGTTGCTAAAAACACTTTTAATGAGCCGTTTTCAAGTTTAATGCTACTGTATATCCATTTGCACAGGTAACAATGGTTTTATATTTTTGCAGTTAGCAAATTACCTTTAAGATGAAAAAGTATAGCACCTTTTTGATTATGTCAATTATAAAGCAGGGGCATCAGATCATTTTTAAAGTTTGGGGGCAAGAAAGAGTTTAGTTTTAGTGCCCTTATGTCCCTAATCTTCCATTCAACTACATTTATAAATGTTTAGATTAATTTAATAATGAATTCACAAAAGAGAAATACAGAAGCCTTAAAAATAAATGCTATTTATTACAGTATTACAATATGTCCCTATAATACTGTACCATATGTCTCCATAATGCATCTCTGTATTCCTCATTATTTCTCCTTATATCATCACCATAAGAGTAGTGCAAATATATAATGTGGGTGTGGTTATGTATTGCCAATAAAGTACAACAACAATAGTTACAATCAAATACATCTATTAACTAGTATTTCTAGTATTACAGTAATGAGATCTATAGTGATTGATACGCAGTGCTGGAAGTCTAGTGACCACCACGAGATACGTAGATTACGTAAAAAAATTACCACGCATGCGCAGTAGTAAAAATCACTAAACACCGGACTTATATTTTATACGTCCGGTACTCTGAATACGGGCCTCCATCCTTGTGTTCTTTAAGTCCTATGACCAATCCATCCCTATTAGTCATGAAGTATTAGACAAAGCCTGTGACTGGATGTCCTGTAAATACCAACAGCAGGCAGTTTACTGATGAGTCTATATGCTAGCAGAGTGCCCCCCTGTTCCACCCTTTAATTGTGCCACCTTTCACATTTTATGGGGAGAGGGAAATGGTCCATCAGTTCCAATGCTCAATAACAGAGTAATATTTAAGCCTAATCAATTAAAGTATAGTTGTTTTTACCTGGTTGAACTTTCTTTTGCTGTCACATTTTGCATTTTTATGTATTCTTAAACTCTACACTTAAATTCTAAAGAGATTACCTGGGAAAATAAATTTGTCACTTCCAAAAAGCCATTTCATAATAACAGAAAGAGAATGTAGAAAAAGAAACAATAAATAAAAAAAAAATCTCATTTTTTGTAAAGGTTTCGGGAAATGAGAAATGAAGTATATCAAGACAATATAAACTAGCAGCTTGTGTTCTGAGTTTATTATTGTTTCTGGAGGGGATTATAGATTTAAATTGTATACTTTTACCTCACCTGTCTCTTGAGGTATCCATCTGATGTAGAAGACAGTCTTCATACTTCTCCACAGTCTTCATAAACAACTGCTAGTATTATAATAATAGCAATATACAATATAGGAACAAAAGTTATTGCAATACTTCTCTCTTCATTTTCCTTCAAAATATTTTATAGAAACCAATCTTTTGAAAAATGTAATGCACAGTTAGGAGATGTTGACAGAATTCAACGTATTTTATTTATTACAATAACACTTATGATCTTTAAACTCCCTTATTATGCAAAAATGTCTGACCTTCATTTATAGTGACTTTAATTCAATAAGCTAACTTCATTGCATTTTTAGGTGCCCTTTAATACAAAACTCTTATCAGTCAATCATGTCATTGCAACTCAATGAATAAAAGCATACAGACATGGTTGAGAATTCAATTGTTGTTCATAGGAAACACTAGAAAGAATATGATCATCTGAGTCACTTTGACTGTGTGATTGTTACCTCTTTGAGTATTTCAAAAACTGTTGATGCCCTGAGATGTTGCTGCTCAGCTGTCTCTAGAGTTTACATATAATGGTACAAAACAAAAAGCATACAGTGAGCATATGTTCTGTGGACAAATTGTTTTGTGGTTCAAGCTAACAGGAAGGCAAAGGCGAACGTTGCCAGATCTGATGAATCTAAAGTGTGTTCTGTGACAAGCAGAAGGTTGGTCTAGAATTTAGAATAAACATGGGCCCATTTTGCTTTTTGTCAACAGTTTGTGCTAGTGTTGTTGATGTAATTTGTACGAGAAATGCTTTATTGGCATACATTAGGCTCCTTAATAACAAATGAGCATTAGTCTATCCATCCTTTAATGGCTACCCTCAGAATGATGACAATCCATGTCACTATTACGGACTGACTTGGTTTGGCATCCGCTCTGATTTCCCGGTGACGTAATAGTAATTCAGCAGAGTAATGGGAGGTTGAGAGTTTTGATGTATGATCTGCTCATGTGTTAGTGGCCAAGAAGGTTTTGGAAATACAAGGCAAGGCTTGACTTGGACTAGACTGGCTGGACTGGTTAGGCTGGACAGGATAGGCAGGTTTGGCTTATATTGGACAAAACCGACTCTGAACCAGACTTGACTGGACTGGACAAGACAGTCTCACTTTTTTTAAATATTTTGCATTTTAAAATTAATGAAAATGAAATAAATGTACTTTTTATTATTACTTAAATAGCCCATATGTTTGGATGGGTTTGAGTCTCACTTTTCTTCTTTTGACCTGGACTAGGTCAGCATGTAGACTTGAACTGGATCAGCACATAGACATGAACTGGATCAGCAGGAGATTAATAATAGCACAGCACTATTGCAACCAGGCACCTTGAGACCAAGTTCTGGCAATGAGGATACAGTGCTCAAGGTTTAAATTGAGTGCCCTGGATTGGATGATTGGAACATGTGATTTTCCTGGCTGGCTGCTGGAGATTATGGGGATACAGGGCCTGATTCAGAGATGCGATTTCCACGGCACTTAGGTGCGTATATTTAAGATCCTAGAAAATTCGCAAAACTGCGCATGCGTAGTAATAGTGCAACGCCGTTTACGTAGCGGTTAGGCGCGTAAACTGCGCATGCGTAGTAATAGTGCAACGCCGTTTACGTAGCGGTTAGGAGCGTAAATTCGCTAAGAGCGTAAGTTTGAATCGCACGCAAGCACTTAAGATCTTAAGTGCTGCGAAAGTTTAAGATCTTAAGGATTTGCATGGAAATGGGCGGGGGGAGGCAGGGAAATGAGGGAAAGTGGGCGCGGGCTGACACTTAGGATCTTAAATAAACGCTACTACGTCACTTAAGATCTCAAATGACAGCGCAGAGTTAGGGTTAGTCAATGGTGGTCTAACTTTAAGATCCACCGCTGTTTGCAAGGGGAGTGACTGTTTATGCAGAGGGCTGGAACATGGTAAGATCCTACCTAAGGTGCGTATATTTGCGATCTTTTCGCAATCGCATCTCTGAATCACCCCCTATGTGCTCATGCACCGGAGGTGAGCGGTGCCAGCAACAAACAGAGGCACCTCCTTTAAGACAGAGGACAGAGACCAGGCGCACCTGGAGAGAGCCTCCTGCCTAAAATCTGTAAGCTGGGAATTTTACAGTTAGGGCATTTTACAGTTAGGGCAAGGTGTTCTGTTTCTCTGCAGATCAGCGGTTATACAAACAGCTCATAAGCACAAGAGATTTCAAGTGGGGCAGTGTGGAAATTTTAAGGCCGAGTTCCACTGGTGGGCTTCCCTTACATACAGAAGACTGAGCATTGGAACTCCTCCAACCACTGTTTTTTTGTGCTTTGACCGCAGCGGCATTGGAGGTCTGTATCCAGTCAAAATGACATATTTCACCATGATGCAATAGCACCTCATTATTTAATTTTTGCATATATTTGCTCTGGAAGACAAATGAATATTTTCCCATATTTATATACCAACATAAGAAGGTCTCAACATGAGCTAGGATGCTATGATAAACCAGCACTTTATCTCCTTACTCTTTTTTTTCCTCTCGTCTTTTCCTGTTGCAAACCTTTCTGTCCTGTAGTTAAATTGTATGAAGGGATGGTTGGTGTCTGAGAAAAGGGTAGGTTCCCTGCTACTGAACTGTGGGCAATTGTAGGCAACATGGAAGGTTAGAAATAGAACTGCTGTGAAACTGTGCACAACAGCATCTGTGCTTCAATCCTTTTGCCCCACTCTGCCTGTGTGTGTACCTATGTATCCCCGGTTATGGTCCTTGCTGTGAAAGGTACTTCCGCCACTGATAGAACTGCTGTGAAACTGTGCACAACAGCATCTGTGCTTCAATCCTTTTGCCCCACTCTGCCTGTGTGTGTACCTATGTATCCCCGGTTATGGTCCTTGCTGTGAAACTCACATTTGTGACATACAGACATCCAACGGCTTCTTATCAGCTCTTGTAAAAATGTGAATAATTTGAATCTTTTTTATAATGAATGGGTAAGTGTGCCATATCTATTATTCGGAAACTTACCATTTCATTAGCTTTGTGACACGCAAGTCCTGTAGCCCGAAAGTAACCAACGTGAGACCCGACCTGATAGGTTAGTTGAGACTAAGGGTTAGGCTGCAGGAAGGGGATTCTTAAAGTTAGGCTGTGGGGAGGAGATGCAGTGTAGAAGGGGGGATTTAGGGTTAGGCTGTGGGGAGGGGATGCAATGTAAAAAAGGTCTTAAGGTTAAGTTGTGGGGAATCTTAGAGTTAGGCTGTGGAGAGGGGGTTTCCTTCTGCGGATCACCGCATACTGCACAGCTATGGGGAAGGAACAGTTGTTTCCGGTCCCTGTTTGGAAATGCGGTGTAGAAAATGGCCCTGTCAAAAAAGGGCCCTTTCTCAGTGGCGAACCACACACATATGGTAAGCCAAGTCCTTACTATGCGACTAACATGGTTCCTCCACCCACCATGTGTACAATAGATATGCCCTGCCACCTAAGGCCATTCCATATCTGAACATGTTCCGGTGCGGGAAGCAGCCTGTGAGCATGGACACTCATAGTGACAGGGTACTTATGCATTCACTATTACACTAAATACAGTATAAAAAACTGTGTTATCCCCATGTCCCGTAACAATATAGAAAGCATCAATGCACTGTTACGGTACACCGGAATTACCTGGGAAGAGTACAGGTGTGACCGTGGGGTTAAAGAGGTAAGAAAGGGGTTACAGCACACCGGAATTACCTGGGTCAAGGACCGGTGTGGCTGTAAGACAGGAAAGAGTAGGTTACGGAGTCGACTACCAGGGCACGGGAGCTTTGCTACCAGGTGGTTTTCACCAGAGCCCCTGGTGGTGGGGATGGAATTGGCTGCGCCCCAGTAACAGGTAGTGCCCTGTTGAATCAGACCCGTGGAAGAACGAATGGAAACCAGAGGTGAAGACCCGTTAGGGGAAGATGGGAAAGAGGAGTAAGCGGGACGAACCAAGCACGGCGGACGAGAGGTAAGTCACGGGACCGGACAAGACAAACCAGGGCTTGCACACGCACACTCATACGAAGGGGCCTCCGGAGAGGAAACATGAACTAACACTCCAGGGAAGGTAAGGGTAGAAGGGAAGGTAGGCACAATAAGGAGGGAGAACCAAGGCAAGGTAACGGAAGGAAACTGAGGCAGG
>WWET01000334.1:531402-552343 GCA_011038615.1 Limnodynastes dumerilii
CCAGCCTCTGATAGGCCAGACAGTCTCTGGCCTTTTAATTGGTACAAGTCAGAACGGGGAAGAGACGTCAATCATTGGTGGGAGTGGAGCGTGTGCCTGCCAGGAGACCCGGCGGCGCACGTGGTTTTGTTTACATGCCGTTCGCGGCATGAGACAGGAGGAGGCCTGTGAGCAGGCTGGCCAGGAGATCCCTGCGCTGGAACGCTGGTGGGTGAGTAATGGCCGCGGCCCGGCGGCATTACTACTGACGGTAATGGCGGCGGTCCGGCGGCCCTTAACATGCACAATATTTTCCATGCTGATGCATAGCAGTGAATCCAGATGAAATATAGCCCTTACTTTTATTCCCCTGTTTACAGTATGATGACATGCAGGAAAACAAACTGTTAACATTTAGAAATAAAGAACATATTAAATAAGGCCTGTCGCGCAGATGGAAATTCATAGGAAGGTGTGTCTGATCCTGTCACTCTTGTGATTAGACCATGAATAATATCACAAGTGCATTTTTTTCACATTATATCATGTCAGGCTCATCATTGTAAACTGATGGAGTCTGCAGATGTCAGGGCACTTCATGTTGTGATTCATGATTTCATGACAGACCCAAAGAGGACAAGGCTGTGGGCTCGGGAGGGAGAGGGGGAAGAATTGTTGGAACTGACAGCATTTGTAAACTTACACTGAAGGTAGATTTGTGATTGCTGTGCTCACAGCAGGCAATACGCTGGTGTCTTGTAATATATTTTTCCATAAAAACAGTGTCCTGTAGCATTGTCTACATAAGGCAGCGGAGGGGCAGGATCCTTTGTGCTTAATGTGTTTTAATAGTACAATTTAAGTATTTCTTATGAGATATATATTTCCGTTTTGCAGCTGCAGAGGCCATTGGTTGTGCATTGCCACACACATAAATCCCCTGCTCTGTGATGTGTTGAAAAGGTTAATTGTCGGTTCAGTCCCCTGAGTACTGTGGTTGGATTGTACACCTGACACTCATGCAAGCTCCTGGCTGCACTCCCTGGGCTTCGTTCCTCAGTGTTCCCCAGACCTGCCAGAGCCCATAAATCCAACTGAGTGTTAGCTGGGAATAAAAAGCACTGAGTGATGGAGAGCTAGGGCCATCTATCTCACTGCCCATTGTACAGCACTCAAGACCAGGAAAAGGAATCCAGGAAGACAAGACAGTGGCGAGGCAGCCTGTTGCGTGGCATGATAAGAATGAAATATCTCCTCTTAAATTAAATTCATACAATATTTACCTTCACACCAGGGGAAAGAGGCTCTTTAAGAAAATATGCAATAAAGTGATTCAATAATTCATGGTGAGTTTAGAGAAGTGGAAGGAGGGGACACCCCTTAGTTCGTGTTTTGGGATTGTGACTTAGTAAATGTAGTAAATGGAAACATGAAATGTGCCTGGAGGCGGGTAATATTATAGAGCAACAGTACCAGACGGCTAATAAAAAGCTGCAGAGACTTCGGAGAAGGGGGGAGTAAGGGGTGAAGAAACAGAGAGAAGACACCAGCAGAGGGAGAGAGAGCACCTGGAGAAAAAATCTAAAGTTAACCCTGTCTAGCGAGGCTGGGAATATCTGCAAGTTGTGAAAATCTTCATAATCAAAGAGCATGAAAGCAAAGAGATACAAAATGACATTTCAGTCTAATGGACAAAATGGTGTTTGCTGGACTTCCATCAAAGTGGTTTAAGGGATTATTCAAAGAGGATTTAGCTTCTTATACTGAGTAGAAAGCTACACGTCATTCTGTTCAAGGAGGCTGGAGAGCGGGAGTGACACACAGACGTGGCAAGAATCATAGTTTTAATAAACTGCAATATTGAAATAATATGGAACGTAGCACTATTTGTGACCACTCTCAGCGGTTTAGGGTTATAAAATAGGAAAACTATTGGTTCATATTTTTAATTTGTAAGTTGGATTTATTAAACTGACAAATGTTACATTACAAAGCAGTATAAGTAATCATATTTTAAAATACTCTGTCCTTATAATAAATCTAACAAACTACAAAAACATAATGCTATCTCAGGATGACATGAGCAATGCAAACCAATAGGAGACACTTATTGCCTTGATTATGCTTTGCAGCTCTATTCCTTAAATGACCCTTTATTTGGGACAGTTCAGTTCCAACAGAAAATGAATTATACATTGGATTTGCATAGAGAGGTTCTTCATGTGCCATGGCCATCCAAAGTCGCTGGAATGCAGAAGAGGTAAAGAAAGCAAATATTCAACTAAATTCAGACCCCAGTTCGCCATGTGCTCGGAGCTATGAGCGATGCACCAGCAAAGATAACCATACTGTATTCAGATTTTTGTGTGAGCACTTGGGAGGCCCTGATAGGGCGGCGTGTGCAAGGCACGCCTATTCTGTGTAATTATAATACTAAGTTCCCACCAGCGATGCATTAACCACTAACCTGGACAGTCGCCTGGGGCTCCCACACACAAGAGCCCCCACAAACATATAGGACCATGTACAAAGATCCAGGTGAGTTACTGCCCCTATCCGTTTTTAGGTGCCTTATGGCACTTATGAGTGCCATAGGGCTGCCTTATCTCTCCGTGTAATGTTCGCACAGACATTGCCTCTCCCCACCTTCCCCGGCTAATCTAAATCCCTCCCCCCTCCCACTTCTACCTAATCACACCCCGAGGCGGCATTACACAGCCTCTTTCTACTTAAAATACCCTTTTAAAGACCGCATGGAGGCAATCTATGTACCTAACAGGTACGTAAATTAAGTATATGACCTTCTGCACATGCGTAGTAGGTCATTTACTAAGGATCAGCGTCTGCTTCTTAGGTGTGAATACGGGCCATAATCTTCAAGGCTCTCGCAGCTATCTATGTGGATTAAATTTTTCTACCTCAGCGCACTGTTTTGCAACTGCCGGCATATTCCAGCAGCTTGATAGTGTGCTTAGCAGGAGTCAGTCAATCAATCAATCACTGACATCCAGCTTAATTTTTTAAATGCTCTATGTGTTTGGCACAGCGCGCACAACATCATTCTGGGACCAACTAGCAGCGGTATTGTGCTTTTTGCTTTAAACAGTAGAGGAGGGACTCATCGCTGCGATAGAGAAGAACCAGGACAGGTAAGTGTATAAACTGTGAGCTGGGGGGATTAATAAAGTGTGAATGGTGTGTGAATGGAGGAAGGGTGGATTTCTTGGGCGTAAACTAGGTATGGATTGGGGCATTTTTTTTTACAGTTAATGGCAAATGGATGTGAAAAGTACAGGTTAATGGCAGTGTTCTCTGTTTAGTTGCCCAGGGGCCACCATAAACCTTAATCCAGCCCTGCTTCCCACTATAGCCTGCAAAAGCCCCACCGTCAGATATGCATCAATATGTGAATCAGTGCAGATCATGGATATTGAGGATCCAAAACCGTACTGAGCTCATGGTGCCTGTGTAATCACAAAAAAGCAGGTATTTTCCTATCCAAGCAACTGGAAAACTTCCCCCTTTTCGAAAGTCCAATGTGTATAACCAAGACTAGATGTAGTTCTCATAGTTCTCAGCAACTCCTAACCAGCCTCCCTTTTTCACGACATTGCACATACTCATACTGTCCTTCTGGGAGAGATTCACTCCTGTTTTTGAGCCAAATACACAAAATACCCACTTTGCTGGTAATTGTTTTGCTGAGACCAGAAGCATATTTCCATCAGAAGAATGGGCCTGGATATCTTCTCACTGCAGGGCCGTCATTAGTGGGGGACAGCCAGGACTACTGTCCTGGACCTGCAGCTGATGGGGGTCTGTCATCTTAACAGGGCCAAATTCTTCCCTGCTGTGCCAATTGTAATGCAGGTCCATGGAGCCCATCCCACATGACATCATGATGACATAACATAGGGGTGGGGTCTGCGGGTGTGTCCCAGGCCACACCAATTGTGAAGGGGGCCCTGTCTCACTGTCACCGCATTCTCGATAAACTAGGAACTTGACATCCTGGTTGCCACTAACTGGGTGCCCTGGATCCATGGAGATGTCACATGGTATAAGTAGAGGGCTTTCAGCAGAAGTTGCGTGTAGTACATGGGAAAGGGATTAGGGGCCTGATTCCCAATTAAGTCTGTGGAGTAAGTCCCATTGACATGTAACATCAGCGCATGCGTGCCAGATGTTACGTGTCTTAAGTCCTCGTATGGATGCAATTCCATAGAAGTGGCTGACCCTTCAAATCCATATGCCTAAACCTCACCAGACAGGTGGTGTTAGGTCAGGGTAGCCGACTCTCCCAGAATATAAATAATAAGGTGCGCTTTGGTATCACTAAAAATAGGTAGGTTTATTGGACATGCAAATGTACTCTAATAACATTTAACAAATAAGACAGACATGTATAAATACAATATTAAAATAATATATAAAAAGTCCAGCAAGAATTGATTTTAGATAGGGGCCCAGTTCCTGATGGTATAAACTTAATGAAAAAATATAGCTACTCCGTTTATAAGCCACACTTAATTAATGTCCATGTTGCCTTTAGACACTCTAGTATGAATATAGATCTTCAATTGGTTATGTTGTTCCTTACAGAGTACTCTGTTACTTTGTAATCATATAGAGTTGTTATGACTCACATTTAGTAGTAACTTTCTTTCTTCATCTTCTGATGATTCCAATAAACAAGTAAACCGGACTCTCCGTTGATCTTGGGGATTTGCTGGGGTTCGTGTACGCTGTCTGGTGAGGCGGGTCACAAGCAATTTGGCCGCTGTGTTGTTGCTAAAATCACCGACAGGAACACCTCTCACCTCACAGCCGTTCCCTCTACACGGATGTCCTACTCGTGGATTACAATATCCAAATGTAAGGTGGCTAACGGGCAATTCTCAGTATATCACCATCATCACTGCGATCAGCCAATTCTGCTGGAGATTTAATTTAAAAGCCTTTGACGCGTTTCTTCAGTATAAAGTCTGGTTTCCTCAGAAAGTTTCAGCATGTCTGGGAGACTCCTGAAATTTTGGCAGTTCTCCCGGTATCCCTGGAGAGCCAGCAAATCACCCGCCATGAAAACCACGGCCTCAAGTCTTGCTCCCCTACCTGGCAACACTAGTATCCTAGTGTTGTTGGGGACAGGGAGGGACTTGATGATGCAATTTGCGAATCTGCCGAATCCACGCTTCACACAGCGCGGGTTCGGCTGGTCCCTCTCTGTACTATTCCCTGCAATAGATGCTGCTGCAGATATATGCACTATGCTGCTCTGACAGCTTTGAAGGTATACTTCAAGCTGTCAGAGCAGCTTTATACATAGCAGCTTTATACATAGATCAGCAGCAGTGTCTATGACAAGGATAGGGAGTCATTCAGCTTGCTGATTGGCTCCCTTAAAATATCAGGCGCTCAAACATGCTGAAAGATCAAATAATCGCACCGGTGCGTTTATTTGATGTTTCAAAAATGTATCTGTACCATACACTGGAGCGATTATTTGCCCGATCACCCGATAATTGGAAGATCAGGCCGATAATCGCCTAGTGTATGGCCAGCTTTAGAGTTAGACTACTAGAGAAAATAAGTCTTAGGGTTAGGCTGCAGGGAAGGGAGTCTTAGGGTTAGGATGTGGGAAGGGGAGTCTTAGGGATAAGCTGCAAGACAGTTGGGTTATGGTTAGGATAATCGAAAGTGAGGGTTAGTGTAAGGATTAGGGTAAGAGTTGGGTTGGGGTTAAATTTATACTTACCATTCGGCGCAGTGTCTTCTATCTTCACTTTATCGATTACTTTGCCTCGGCGACCCACACCCCTTTAGCATTATTAAGATAAGCTTAAAGCAACACACGCTAGAATACCATGAAATGGTAAAAATGTTTACAGTACTATAATAAACGCAATTACCAATAACCAGTAGATGCTTAGACCAATTCACATGCTACCCTTCCCGTAGAAAGAAATGCAAGAAGTTTCTACGGACAGAAAAAGCCTGAATTTTAAATAAGGCTAATTTTACACATTTCTTATAAGACTATAAGGATTATATTTAGCAATGTTACATGACCTGTGTGTAAAACTAAAACTTAATCCTATTTTGAATTCTATCATGGTCTCTAAAGGATAAAACATCTTGCCTAGTGCTATCTCAGGTATAAGCATGGAGACCAATCTCAGTGAGGCAGTAAACTAAACAGAAATAAATAAAGAAATGTTTAATAAGCGTGAAGCAGAACACAAGAAAACGGCGAATGAGAGTAATAATAAACAATAATGAACAAGCTTACCACACAACACGGAACTAATACTGACAGGTACAAGGATTGCACAGAGCAGTGATGTAAAGTCGTCTAAGGCTGGTGAATAGGAACAGGGAAAATACAGGATATCATACAGGGTAGTCTGAGACACAGTTCAACGACTCCAAATTACACAAATACCTTGGTGAAGTCCAGTTAGCAGAATTCACGGTAGTATTACAAGACAAAGGAAAACATACGGCTGAAGTTAAGGCTCATTATACAAGAAACAAGTAAGATACTATAGATTTTAAGTGATATCTTTTGGTATATATGGACAGCTGTATATAATGTAGGGTATGTAATATAAATGGGTGGTGGCAGGTCCAATAAATCTGATATTATATATTATAAATGAGTTTGTGAAATCTAAACAGTCTGGGACTGGTACAAAGAGAGACATTCTTTAGATTACATTTCTTGTGTGTTTTTGCATTGTCCATGCACACATTAATGCAGATATTCAGGACCAAACATACTAGACCAGGGGTTCTCAACCCATGGTACTCATACCACTGGTGGTACGCGTACCTCTGTCAAGTAGTACACGGCAGGCAGCCGCAGCGGTCCTCTGGCTGGAACGCTGTAATGTTGTTTAGTATAACAGTGCCAGACTTAAGCTGATTTTTACTCACCGTGGGCCTGATCCAGAACAACGCTTCAGAGCGAATTTACGCGCGGCGGAGACGTAAAATCGCGTTTTTGTAAGTACTGCGCATGCGCACCATAGAAAATACGCTCAATAGCGTAGCGTAATTGTGAATGTATGGGCCATTCACGTATGTGTCACGTAAATACTTACGTGTGGGCGTGCCAATTTGACGTGCGTCCAAAATACGTCTGAAATACGTGAAGTAGGCGGGGGGTGGTATTTAAAGTGTACAGTATGGGCGTGCTTAGCTGTGTAAATTCGTGTAGTCTAGCCCAACGTGTGCATATGACTGCGGTTACGTTGTAAAAAGTTAAGGTAGGGTTTGGAAAGCATATCTTGACAAAATACGTACGTTCAAGGGGTGTGCCAAGGGGAGTGTAACGAATTTACGCGCACGAAAATACGCTACGCGAATAAACGTACGGCAAACGTAGTTCTGGATCTACCCCCATGTCAGTAAAGATCAGTTTAAGCCCACAGCCTTGTCACACTAAACAACATAACAGCGTCCAGCCAGCGGATGTCTCAACAGGGGAGGATGGCATTAGGCCTTAGCGGGGGCACAGAGGCACGGAGGCCGCCTCATCAGGACAGCACATGTCATTTTTTTTTTATCTTAGCAGATCAGTAGCTGCTGCGTCCCATTCATTGGCTCAGTGCAGGTCCTGTACTGCAGAGGCCTCTCTCAGTAGCACTCTTCCCCTGAGAGGCCTCCGCAGTACAGGATCAGAATTGGGCCAATGAGGGAGACACAGCAGCTAAAGAATGTTTGGCACCTGAAGGTTGCAGCCAGGAAAGAGGAAAGAAGAGATTGTCTTACAGTTGCCCGGGGGCGGTCCCAGACGTTGCTGCAGAGCAACAGGCAGCCAATTGTTGCTAAGTGGGGCAGAGGCAGCCTCCTGGTAACTGTAAGAGGATCCATCCTTTCCTGTCTCTGTGGGGCTGCTAACTGCAGGATCTAACAGGTACAAGTGTGTGTGTGTGTATCGTGGATGAACGGTTTTGTGTGTATGTTTATGTATGGAGTGTGTGGAGTGCATGTTTATGTATGTGTATATCTGGGTTGCACTGTGTGTGTGTATGTGTATGTGTATGTATGGAGTGTACTGTGCATGTAAGTGTATGTGGTTATGCAATACTTTGTTTGCATGTGTGTATATATCTGTGTTGCATTGTGTGTGTATGTGTATGCATGGAGTGTACTGTACATGTGAGTGTATGTGTGTGTATGGAGTGCTTTGTGTGTATATAGTGCATTGTGTGTGTGTGTGTGTGTGTGTGTTTGTTTGTGTTTGGAGTGCACTGTGTGTGTGTGGAGTGTACTGTGTTTATGTGTGTATGTGTGTGTTTTTGGAGTGCACTGTGTGTGTGTGTGTGTGTGTATGTATATGGGATGCACTATTGTGTGTGTGTATATGGGATGCACTATGTGTATTTATCTGGAGTATAATGTGTGTGTGTGTGTATATGCAGAGCCACATATTTTATTAATTTAGAAACGCTGGCTGCCTTATGGAAGTAGTAATGGCAGCCGGCACTATACTGCAGGGGTGTGGCGTGCAATAACAGCATTGTCACAGATTGACGTCTATGATCCACCTATGAGCAGCTATACTATATTGCTCATAGGCAAATCAGAAATGATGTCAATCAGTGACAATTAGAGAGCTAAAGAGATGGGGAGATTAGAAGCAATGCAGAGAGAGGGTGCTGGGATAGAGAAGGGATATAGGGATAGGTGAATCAAGAGAATGTGAATGTATTTTGTTTCTGCTGGAACATGGAACTCTGGATAGGACATAGGGAAATTAACCACTCTTAGTCGGACTCGTGTAGGAGAGGGGTGGAGAAATAAGTTCTGGACAGCACCTGACTCATGTCATTCTAATTGTTGTACATCTGCAGCCTCTGCTACTTAACCATTTAAATAGGTTTTTAAATGTAGAATTTAAAAACCCATTTAAATGGTCTTACAATCGGCACCTTAATGCCTGAGCATAGTTTTCACGCAATGTAAAAAAAAAATAAAAAATGTATATAAGATTAAATTATTTTAATATGTATTAAATAAGCAAAACATTTTTTTTTTAAACTAAGCACATAGGTGATTTTCTATGTAAAAATAACCTGTGCCGTATATTTCCACCATCTCTGAGATAGTGGAAACGTAGCTCGTAATCGTAGGGACTTTTCCCTGCTACTGTGACTATTTAAATGAGAAAAACTTCCATTTTCTCATTCAAATATAGTGGAACGTTAAGTTCCACTGTTGCAGAGTGCACTTAGTCGCACACAGACGTAAAGGTTGAGAACTCCTGCTTTAGAGTCACAGCACCGGATCCTCACTTGGGATTTTTTTCTTCTTACGAGCATAGTTTTAGGTGCAGAGCCACTACGCACGTGTAGTAACTATTTTAAGCTAGCGACGTCCCCTTTGTCGGACGCTCTGATAATGGTGCTGCTGAAGCCTGATAAGCAACAACTAAGCCCTGATTCATATCACCCATGTAGAATTTAAAAACCCATTTAAATTATCTTACAATCGGCACCTTAATGCCTGAGCATAGTTTTCACGCAACTATGCTGGCATAATGTAAAAAAAATAATAAGTAATAAAAAATGTATATACGATTAAATTATTTTAATATGTATTAAATAAGCAAAACATTTTTTTTTAAAACTAAGCACATAGGTGATTTTCTATGTAAAAATAACCTGTGCTGTATATTTCCACCATCTCTGAGATGGTGGAAACGTAGCTCGTAATCGTAGGGACTTTTCCCTGCTACTGTGACTATTTAAATGAGAAAAACTTCCATTTTCTCATTCAAATATAGTGGAACGTTAAGTTCCACTGTTGCAGAGTCCACTTAGTCACACACATACGTATGGGCAGCCTTTAAAACATGTAAAACTGCTTCAATAAATTTAATATTTTTGAAGGTAGTACTCGACCTTATTTCTTAACAGGTACCTGGTACTCACCCAAAAAAGGTTGAGAACCCCTGTACTAGACTATTAACTCCACAGCTGTTACTTAACATTTAGGGGTCAATTTACAAACTTCATTTTCATATGAAAATGAAGGTTTTAATATTTACAAACCATGGATCACCATGGAAAACAGCATGGCGATCCATGTAAACATTGGGGCTCTCTGCTGGCCCGTTCTTTTCAGAGCAGGCCGGAGGTTCCTAAAATTTATGAAATGTTGGAGTGGACTTTTACACTCCGCTCCCAGCTAAACAGTAACGCCAGCTCAGGCTGGCGTTAGTGCATTTATCCCAGAGATCTCTCCATATTACCCCCTTTTCCTCCTCCTAATAGCTGTTATTAGGGGGAGGAAAAGGGAGGCATGTATGGGGAGACTTCTGGAATAAACCTAAGTGTGAAAATTATAAAAGAAAAAAAAATGTTTTATGTTTTAAAAATAAATAAATAAATACAGTTAAAATATTAGGGGTGAGTATAAGTAAATTTAACTGAATGAAGCTGCCAGGCTCACTGCAAGCCGAAGCGAGTCTGGAACAGCTTCATTCATTTCAAAACGGTAAGGTAAGTAAATAGACCCTTTAGTCTTATGCCGCTTTTACATCACCACCCTGCAATAACCTGGGTTTTTCAACTCAGGTTATTGAAGGGTGATTAGCAGCTAATACAACAAAAAAAACCTTAAAGCCCTTAAAATGCTTCAGGCTAGTGTGAAGGGCTGCCCGCGTCTCTGGGAGAGGGATTTGTTTACTGTTGAATAACAAAAAACCCGTCTCTTTTTACGTGTCTGAATCCCTGGTCATGGGACAAGGACCCCGGTGACTTTAAAATCCCCACCAAAAACCCAGGTTTTTAGTGGTGATGTGAAAGGGGGTATTAAAGGGTGGGCTGCCAGAGGAGATTGTCACCCAACATTCCATAGCATAAGAGAAAAGGAGTGAGCTGTTCATGAGTATGCAATTTCAAGTCAAGGCCATTGATCGTTCCACCCATACTCACCAGCAATACAATAGTTTTTATGTCTAGAGCTTTGTGCCCCCTTTATATCCTAAGCCAGTAAGTGTGAGGTCAATGGTTAGGCAATGTCCCTACAAGAGGGTATAACAAGTAAGATATATCCTTTTTGGTATAATGGACCTGGTTCAGAAGTCACTGGTTCTTTATTTTATAACTTTAAATAATGATTAAGAGTAAAAATGTTATCATTTGGGTGGGTGCCACCTAGATATCCTAGCCCTTGCATCCCAGTGGGGGAAGGTACAGGGGGCAGGAAGGACCCCAGGACATTGAAGTGTGCTGGGGAGACTTACGAAGGGGGTATGCTGCTACCTGGGGTCATTTTATAGGATGCTTTAATTAATATAAAATCCAATAAACATGTGGTGTGAAGGTGGCAGGTAAAGTGTGCTTTTCCACCATATCATTATAATATCACCCTGCTAAACAAAATATTTCTACTGTACTGATTTGTCATTTGCCATTTGATTTATTTCTTTCAGACTTCACTTGAAATGCCAACACATGATCTCTGTCATCTTCAAGGGTGTCTAAAAGTTAACTCAAGCAGATGAACATGACGAAAATAAAACATTCTCCTAGCGCTATACAATGCCCACAGGAATAAGCACAATATGTATCCCCACTCTTTGGCTCTGTCAGTGGAAGCAGTAGGGCCACGAGGAGGACATTCAGAAACTTCTGAGACCCCTTCCATACAAGCTTCCTGAGGAGTGTGCAGAATAGATAACTCTTACGAGACAAGGAATAGCTTAAAATTGAACTCTCCAGAGAAAAAGCAAAGCACGAAACTAGTATTGTACCAGAGATGAGGGAAATTGTACAAAGAGGAAAAAAATATATTCAGGCAGACTTCAGTATATACCCAGTGCCATTTATCTCTACTCATTTAGCTCCCCTTGTCAGTGCACAGTGCATCTGGAAACCAGTAACTACCATGAGAAAGGGAAGGGGTGTGGTATGTTACAACGACAATCAGAATGCTGACAGTAAACCTGCTGTCATTTTAAAGGCTGACAAGCTTAACTGATCAGCGTTCTTCTATCTGTCAGTGTTGTTAACTCCTGTCAGATAGAGTATTGTAGCGACGACACCTGATTTGTTCGGCATTTACAATAACCCTAATTACTCATTCTAATTACTAATTAACTAAAGACTAATCATTTACCTTTGATGCAGGTTCAGTGGTCACAGGAGATGAAAGAAGAAATGAGAAAGAGAGAGAAGATACAGAGAGGTAGAGAAGGGAGTAGCCGACAGGACAGCAGGAGAGAGAAACGGAGACAGACAGGAGAGAGACATGAACAGTGAGAACAGTGGTGAGATCGGGGAAACAGCCAGGAGCAGGAGCGAGGACACGTTAAGCAAAGGAGCTTAAGAGAGAGCAGCTAGCAGCAGGGACTGAGCAGAGGACAGAGCTAGCAGCACCGATAACAAAGAAGGGGAATGAGCAGGCAACAGTGCAGAAGGAGTGCAGCAGTGAGCCTAAGAGAGAGCAGAGACAGAGTGAATACGAAAGTTGGGAGCAGTGGGGATAGAGCAGAGGAGCGTTGGGGAAACAGAGTGGCGAAAAGAGGGACAGAGTGGAGGTAAAGCAAGGTAAAGTATTTTTTTTCTAATTGTTGGTGTTGCCCAAGTACTGGGGGAAGGAGATCCACCAACTTTGACCCCATGATCTAGGACTGCTGTTTCTTAGTTGTCTGTTCCTGATGTTTAGTGAAAGTAAAATATAGTTTGATTATATTTTTGCCAAGTATTGAGAATAAAACAACTAATTCGGAAAAGCACTCACCTTGCTTTATCCCTGAGCTGCAATAAGCAAACATTCAAAATGTTTTTCCACAAACTCAAGCAAACAATTAATAGGAGCACTTGATGCTCTGAGCTGGATTTGTTTGGAGAGCATTAGTGCACATTAGAGCCAGCAGCAAGCATACTGATGCAATTAGTGTAAGGCATAAATTGTGTACTTTTTACTTATTCTCTGTCCTGATGTGATACATTGAAGTGTACAGCTAATGTATGCACAGCAGTAACACTACATACAATGCCTGAGATGATATGAAACTGATGTTGTGAAGGACACCCATACTGTCAGTCATACCACTGTTTAGCAAAAGTCATGTCAATGATGGGGTCACAGGATTAAACAGAAAACAGCAGCAAAGGTAATTACAACGGATTTAACAGGAGCAAAACAACCTTCCTACCTCCTGTAGTCATGTGTTGCTGTTTCATGCTGGTGTTGTCATTAATGATTTAATTACACTGGACCGGATACAGACCCCCGCACATTTTCCGTGCGTGCAGGAGTCTGTAAATATGCGAGAGAGAGGGGAGTGCACAACCCCTGTCACTACCCTCTCGCGTGCGGGCTTTATGGCAGCTCATACTGCCATAAAGGGCACCCTTATTATTATACCCATATACGTGCGTATACTTGCGTACATAATACTTGCGTATGTGCGTATAATACGTACGTGCATATGTAACTAACCGCGCCCTCAAATGGTCATTTAAATGCCTCCCCCCACCTACTTTCACGTAACTTTGTCCATACGGATTTCAACCACGCCCCTCTGCACGTATGCCCCCAAGTGCGATTCACAAGTAAGTGCCTAATGGATTGTAAATTCAAATAAATTAAATTACTACGCATATGCAGTTCATCCAATCCTAAAAATATGCACGGAACTCCACGCAAAAATGTATCTGTGAATACAGCCCACTATCAGTACACCAATAACCTTTCATTAATAGGGGCAGTCTGAACATAAAGAAAAAATAATAAAAATATAAATACATTTTTTAATATAGTAGATTATGTCATATTTTAATAATGTGTACATAAAACAGCATGTATTTTCCAATACATGTAACGCAGCCCCCTGCTCCTCAATCTCTCCCCTCTCTTTTCTCTTTTGATACATATTTATTGTACTGAAAACCACCATCTAAGGACAGGCATTTGCTATGGACCACAGCCCCCGCACCATAGTGACAGTAACCATCACCATTTACAGGGTTATTGGTATTAGCTGAGACACAAAGGGGGTAAAGGACTTAGTATAAATTCTTTAGTTAGAAAGTCAAAACAAGTGATTTTCTGATGCTGGTTACAGTAGTATGTAGCAGATATGTACAGAACTTAACAACCTGTCCAGGTTGCATAAATATTAACAGGATATATGCGACTTAACAACGACTTAACAACAATAAGAATGAATGAGAGAAAAGAGGGAAAGGGGGAGAAAAAAGGAAAGATGGAAAAAGAGAGAAGTGGGGAAGGAATAGCCAGGTGCTATTTCCATATATTATAGACTATTTCCAGAAAGGGTGCATATGTGGGGGTTTTGTAACCTTACAGTGAGTTGGAGAGGGGGGAGTTATCAAGGAACAGGATCCATGGGTACCAGGTAGTGGTGTATTTTGAGAATTTGTCAGTGGCAGAGAGGATCAGTTCATCCATAGACCTTTAGAACTTCACTCTCTTGAGCCATTCAGAGACTTAGGGGATGGTAGAAGTTATCCAGTTAACTGGAATTACAGCTCTGGCGGCATTGCTGAGGTGTAGCAAGAGGGAGTGCTTCAGAGTGGTAATGGGACCGGGAGGATGGGACCATAACAAATATGTTATATCAGTGGGAATATCCGTGCCAGTCACCTTGCGAGCTATCTCGAATACCTGGTTCCAAAACGGGGTAAGCTTGGAGCAGCTTCACCAAATGTGTGCCAATGACGCAGTGGACAGATTACAACGCCAGCAGAGGGGGGAGACATGGGGGAGAAACGAATGGAGTACTTGGGGCGTTCTGTACCATCTAGTTAAAATCTTAAGCTGGTCTCTATCACTGAGAGGCTGTGAAAACAGGTGTGGGAAATTTGGAAGATACAAGACCATTCATCAGGGGAGGGGGGATCAGTCAGGTTGCGTTCCCATGCCTCTGTATATCGGAGGGTGCTAGGGTAAAGGTCACTAAGGAGTATCTTATAGATGAGAGATATTGCATGCTTAGGGGCAGGTGATTGGGTGCAGAGCGCCTCAAATGGGGTGAGCTTTCTTTTAATATGCATACCATGCCTGGCGGAGGTGAGATAATGCCGAATTTGAATATAGGACCAAATCAAGGAGGGCAAAAGGGAATGCTTGAAATGGAGTTTGGAGAAGGCAGAGAGAGAACCATTGTGTAATATTTGGTGGATTCGAAAGAGTCCGACTGCCGACCAGTCTGCCAGGTTTTCGGGGGTTTTTAATCCCGGGGGGAAGTCAGTGTTGTAGCAGAGAGGAGCTAGGGGGGGAGCATTGAAAGGATATAGTGTCTCTCATGTTCGCCTCCAGTCGGGTAATGGTTAGATTTGCCATGGTGCGGAATGAGGGAAGCCAAGGGAGGAACTGCAGAGGTGTCCGGGTAATGCTGTTCTCTAAAGAGATCCATTGTTTCGCTGGGGGAGAGGATGACCACTCTAGTATCCTTTGAAGGTGGACTGCACGGTAGTAGGCTGATAGGAGAGGAGCCTGGAGATCACCTGCGCTTTTTAAGCGGAACAGGACATCTCTACAGCACCTAGGTCTACCTTTAACCCAGATGAAGTTTAATACAAGGTCTTGTACAGATTTAAGGAATGAGGGCAGTATGAATATTGGTAGTGTTTGAAAAACATATAGGAATCGGGGAATGGCCCTGGTGTTCATTTTTAATACATTGATCCTCCCCAGCCAGGAGATTTTTTTGGCTGCCCAGGATGATAAATCGCTTTTGATTTCCGCCAGTAGTGGGGGGAAGTTTTGTGTGTAGAGCTGGTCACAATCTTTGGTGATGTTAACCCCTAAGTAGTGGATATGTGAGGAGCGCCAGGAGAATTTGAACTGTTGAAGGTGGCCGCGTCATCTTCACTAATATGTAGCCCTAGAGCCTCCGACTTGGAACAATTGATCTTAAAATTTGAAAGTGCCCTAAATCTAGTAAATTCCTCCATTAGAAAGGGAATTGAAGTGTTTGGGACTGTTAGGAAGGACAACACATCAACAGCAAACAGGGCAAACTTAGTCTCCTCCCCGCTTATGGAAATCCCATGGATGTCAGGGTGGGAGCAGATAGTTCTGGCTAGTGCCTCAACGCATAGTAGAAACATAAGACGGAAGTGCGGACAACCCTGTCGAGTGCCGATGGAAATATGGAATGGGGCTGATAGGGTGCCATTAACTCTTAATCTAGCGCTAGAAGAGGTATATCATGACTCATTGTAGGAAAGGGGACCCCAGACCCATGTGAACCAAGACCCCACACATAAAGTCCAAAGCCACCTGATCGACCGCTTTTTCAGCGTCAGTAGAGAGTAAAACTGCTGGGGTTCCGTGAGTGTAAACCTAGCGAATTAAATTGATGGCTTTTAGTGGAGTTATCCCTGGCCTCCCAACCAAGGACAAAGCCCACTTGATCGGTATGGACAAGGGTTAGCAGTATATGCTGCAGCCTATTAGCTTATAATTCTGCAAAAAGCTTTAAGTCTATATTGAGGAGCGAAATGGGGTGATAGCTTTTGCATCTGGTTGAGTCCTTCCCCTCCTTCGGGATCAGGGTTATGTGTGCCTCTAGGGATTAAGAAGAGAAGGGAGAAGACTCTGAGACTGCATTGAAGGTCCGCAATAGAATAGGGAGAAGCTTGTCAGGGAAAGCTTTATAAAAAGCAGATGTAAAACCATCGGGCCCTGGACTTTTGCCGGTAGGAGCGGATTTAAGCGCTGTTTCCAATTCAGTCAGGGTGAACGGGGAGTTCAGGGCATCCTGATCTTCCGAGGACAGTTAAGGGAACTGCCAGTCAATGAGGCACTAGGAAATACGAGTCTGTCGGGAGGGGAGAGAACCGTTGGTGGTGGGGTTAGAAATGTTGTAAAGTAGGTGTGGAATTCCGATGCTATGTCATTGTTCAGGTAAGCTTTTCTACCATGTGTTTCCTGGCTGGTTTGAATATAAGTTAAAGATCGAACTTACACATACGATATGCTAAACTTATTCTGTCATCCAAGAGGCAATTTAGCTTGACTCTGGAGGAAGTCAATTCTTGGAGGACAGAAGAAGAAAGCGTCATTTTATGCTGGGTCTCAAGGGAGATAATCTTGGCAAGGAGGCGGCAGCGTATGGCTTCCTTTTGTTGCTAGAGGTATGACCCCAACTGAATACATTGACCCCAGAGGACACACTTAAGAGCCTCCCACACCACAACCTGGGACGTGTCACCAGTATCATTATCGGTGACGCATCCTCCAGTTGTGATTTGCAGTAGGGATCTTGTAAGAGTGTCTTATTGAACCTCCATGTCCACGCCCCAGGAGCTGGGTCAGGGGGAAACAGGGTGGTAAAGACCGGCAAATGGTCTGACCAGGTCTGGGGACCAATGGATGCATCACATAAGAGATGGAGGTAATGATGGTCGATAACAAATAATATAATCTTGTGTAAGTAGATGCAGAATGGGAAAAGTATGTATAGTAGTGGTCGTCAGGGTGGAAAAGTCGCCAAGTGTCAAGCAGTCGGGAGACATGGAAGAAGTGTCTCAGTTTTCTAGATACGGTCAGGGAGCGACTAGCGGTGGTGCGGGATACATCTAAGTAAGGGTCCCATGATAACTATTACCTCTTTTTCAGTTTCTACCCAGTCAAGGGTTTTTGTAAGAAACGGTAATTGGCCAGTGTTAGGTGCGTAAAGGTTCACAAATGTGTAGGCCTGACCCCGAAATTTATCTTTGACTAAGAGTCCTCTCCCTGCTCCGAAACGTAGGACTGTCGTATCAGTAATGGAAAGGAGTTTAGAGAAGAGGACAGCTACACCTTTGGACTTTCTCGAGGGGTTGTGGTTATAGAAGGCAAGGGGATAGAACCTGTTGCTGAGTGTAAGGGCAACGTCTCCTGGATAAATGCTATGTCATTTTTTTTCCGAGCATAGGGTATGAAGGAGCTTGGAGGGCCTCCCCGGGTGTTAAGCAAGTGTCGCAACCTGGAAGGGGGCAAAATAGAGGAAAGGAGGGGAAAAGGACTTAGGTTATCTGAAATCACCACAACACAGAATATTGAATACATCAATCCAAAGAAACATATACTCAATCCACTTTAATAGTAAATTAAAGTGGATTTTGGTGTGTGTGTTTTTTTTAAAAAGTTTTTTATGCATATCAAGGGAACACTCCAGAGTCTGAATAGATCTTTTATTAATATAATGTGATTTATATCTATACTGGATTGCTATATTAGGCCTGAATTCTCTACATGAAGAGAGACCAAAGGTTTTAGCTATTGCTACACTAAAACTCCTATTCTAAGTCTTGACATTGGGCAATAAAGTCAGCAGGGAGTGTGCCAGAAGATTTGCAGCGGGCATCCAGGGTTGATAAATCTAAAAGACGACTCGGAAACATTATTATAGAAGTGTCTTCCCCTATTATATCTATTTAAAGCATTTAACAAGATTTGCCATTGGGCTAATGAGCCAGGTGTGACAAGTAATACATGCAAAGCAGACGGCAGCATTCAATACTAACTGCATTTGATCAATCTTTTGTGATGAAAAGAAAGAACGATAACATGCAAACCAGCGTTTCGAAATGATATTATTAAACATGTTCTCATTTATTTGCTTTTATGTGTTATTAAAGCAAGAACATCATTGCTGTGACTTGTCAGGTTTTAATATGATTTTTCTCATTAGGAAATGTAGCAATATAAAGAGTTTGGTGAAGCCATTGCTTATTTTCCTTAAATTAGCGCAAAGTAAAATATATTCCCTTTATAGTACTTCAAAGGTCCCTGTGTTCCTAGGAGCATTTCATGATTTTATTTGTCTGAGAAGAGAGAAATGCCCCTCTAAAAAATAAGTAACAAGAATATAACTATTATTACTAACGTTATACAGTCTTGTCAGTACAAATGTTTTTTATTATTTAAAATCTTTTCAACTGTTTTCTTTTTCACAGAAATACCTATTTATATATTCTACACCAGAATCAATAGAAAAGAATTGTGAAATCCATTTGTATTGATAATATTGATGATGTCAAATTTAATGTACTTGTTTAATGTAGAATAGAGCAAAGGATCAATATTAAATAAACTGCATCATGTTATGTTCCTGTCCACCTCTGCTCCTGCCCCCATTCTACTCAGTTTTTTAAAATAGCAACTTCCGCGGTTCATATGATAAGGGTTCTGTTGCAGAACATCTGGCACGCACATAAGCGCCGGAAGAAAATCACCTGACTTTCGCAAGCCGCTTGATGAAGTCGGGTGACTTTATTATTTCTGGATCAGGCCCTATATTACATGGCAGTCATTAATATGTTCTTTGCTTGTGTGGTATTGCTAGATTGCAGTCTGTATTGTTCGGTGGCCACTAGGAAACCATCTGTATTGAATAATGCTTATGATGATGCTTTCACTGTTGTATACAGGTCAATAGGACTCTGTAGTTACCAACTACACTATGGTCATAATCCTGAGCTACTGTATGTAGACTGACCATGGCTCTTTTGGAAACTGATCAGTTATCATAAGACAACTGTCCATGTCTGTTTTATCATGGTCCTAGACTATGTGATGGACCTCTGCGACAGCATTCTGGTGGGTTCCTCATGCTCCACTCAGACACTGAGCAAGACAGAAAAACAGAATTTCTTGCCATGGCACTTAAGTGCAGCAATACTTATACTGAAGAAGCTTTGTAATGCCAGGTGTACATAGGAAATATGCAGGTTTTACAAAAGGAATTTTTTCAAATACTGATTGATGTATTTTCTATGAGTTCCTCCATGTTAACAATTCCAACTTCCTCGTCTGGCAGTTTCAGCTTAATACATTAAAACTTTTCTGCAATATATTTTTTTATTAAAGCGTAGGTACAAGGAAAGAAGTTGCATACTTTGACAGAGACAATTCATTTATAGAAATATGAAAGAAAAAAAAGAATTACAGTTAAAAGAGTATAGGTGGTGGATGAAAATGAATCCAGACAATTTGATGTAGTCTGTCTTGTGGTATGGCTTTAGGTCCTACAATTTTATTTTATCTTGTGTTTTTTGTGTACTGCTAAGATTTACTACACATTAAACAGTAAAAAGCCAAAGACCTAAAATGCTCTGAAACATAAAAAAAACAACAACAAATCCTGCCTATTGACTGACCTAAATATCCAGCGATCCATCAATAGAGTAATGGTATGTGTTGTGCAGGTATGACAATTGTAGTGTGATGAAATAGGAATTAGAGCCTTTCTGTTGAAAGATAGGCATGATGTAGTATCTTGTATCCAATATCTTGGTAGGTGCTAGCCAGCTTCATTTTAAGGTAAGTTTGAAATAAGTGCATAATGTCTAGAAGTGAAAATATTGATAGTGTTTATGCAATATCATGGCATCTAAGACATTGGCCAGTTTTATGGCGGATTAGGGAATGTTTGACTATGTTTACATACAGTAGGGCTTGGACGTATTTGAATCTCTGGCTCATGGAAATGTTGTATTTACTCAGGGCCTCCTTGAATGTAGTTGGCTAGTGTTATTAATTTACTAGATCAAGGGATCATTTGTCAAGGACAAACCATGTTGTAAAGGGTTATCCATTAGTTTCAGTCTGGAAATTTTGGGTTTCAGTGAAGAGGAGAAATAGACAACTGTATATGTCCAGGCGGATGGACTTTCACATGAGTTACTAGGCTCTGGACTGGATTCACTGATAAGATTTTGCCTGTTTTTGAGTGCGTATTTTTAGGGTCGAATTAATTGTGCATTCATAGTATCTTTTTCCACGCAAGTTATGTAGGATTTAGGCACGGAAGTCCATTAGGCACGGATTACTGAATCACATATGTACGGAGGGGTGTGGTTGTCTTCTGTATGCAGGGGTGTATGTATGGGAACAGCGCTCCAGGCAAAGTAAGGGACTGGCACCTACCCATTTTTCTCTGCATACTTATATTTCTATCATGTGCCTCCAAATATTCCCATCATGTGTC
>WWET01000334.1:553359-568818 GCA_011038615.1 Limnodynastes dumerilii
TGTGACACCAGCCCCCCTCCCCCCAGTACTCCGTCATGTGCCACCAGCCTTGTTTTTTTTTTTTACTTACCTTACCGCTTCCTCCGTGGTGCGCTCTCTCCTCCTCCACGCTCCGGAGACAGGCCGGCAGACAGCTCATACAGCTCACACAGGAAGTTCCTGTATGAGCGTCTGCGATAGTCACACAGAGCAGCTGAAATCACCATTCTATGTAACTTCCGTGGCAGCTCATAGAGGAATCTCCTGTATAAGCTGCCTGCCTGCCGGTCTCTGCTTCAACGCCTATGTCCCTTAGCCACGGGTGGGTGCCATCCTGGCCAAGAGGTAGATACGCCTCTGTCTGTATGTGAGAAGTTACGTGAAAGTGGGCGGGGGGCATTTAAATTGCCTTTTGAGGGCGCAGTTAGTAATGTATGCTCGTACGAAAGTAACTTACGCACTTAGAGTTAAGGTTACCCTATGGACATGTAAGTCACTGAAAGTCCATCCATGTAAGGGGAGTGTCAGGGTTGTTGCTTTGCCACGTATGTACGTATATTTGCGTACTTTAGACACACACATCCGTGAATACGGTCCTCTGTCTTAAGGAGGTGTGTAAAGTACAGGCTTGGAAAAGTGGGGTGTAGAATTTAATATACAAGTCCGTTGAAGCTCGAGTATTACAGAGTATCAGACACACTTGGTTTTACTTCTGTTGTACTACTTCAGTGTATTGTTTAAGCATACTTTTTGTGTATTTTTATCCTTACAATCTTATAGGATTCCTACAGCCTTGCACTCTGGTTCAGCTACTCCATTCACCATGTACCATCCAACCTCCGTTAGTATTTGGAGAACTCTCATTCATACCACCGGCATCAAGAACCAGGCCCACTTGGACAGCTGCCTCAGAAGCTGTTGCCTGTCCCGTGATCTGCCGTGGGTTGGACCCAGGGGGGGTTTCTAGTTGCCCAGAACCCCCCCCCCCCCACACAGATTCTTCCCAACCTGTCAGTGCACCGGACTGTAGGCTGTGTGAAACTGCGGAGCAGCAGCATCAGAGAGAGCCTGTACAGCCCAGTGCTGATCCGCCTCCCCTCCCTGTTCATTCAGTGCTGAATCAAAAGATTACACCACTGGCCAGGTCTCGGCATATAAACCCCGTCCCCTCTGTACAAGCTCCGCCCCAAATGGACCTGCAATTTGGGGAGGAAAGGCTCCTAAGTTTGCAGCGTTAAGGTTATTCACTGACACTAGCATTCGTCCATTGTGTAATGTGCTTTACAAATGCTATTAGATGTGTACCTTCAAAGTAAAACTACTATTTTAATGGGTGAAAGCAGTAACTTATAAACCAACAAAAAAAATAAATGGGACTTGTTACAGCCAATAACCAAGGCAATTCATTAGAATTGCATTGGTAGAAATTTTATTATTTTCAAATCTACATTATAAACTCCCTGCTTTCACACAGAACGTTAATGGATGTCCTAGAAGTCTTGGCAGGCAGATAGTACGACCATATCATCAGTATTTTCATTTTACATATGCATTTTACAGTGCAGTCATATTACGCCACTCTTTACAATTTTAAATAGTCCTTCACATCAACCCAGAGGTGGCCCACGGCATAGGCCATATAGGCTGCCGCCTATGGCCCCGCGGGTCCCGAGGCCCCGCACCTCCTGCTTTTTCTTTTTTGCAAGCCTGGCTTGCACTTGTGCCGTTCAATGGCGCTGTGTTGCCATAGCAACACATGCACAGTGCCTGGACGCAGGAGTCCAGGCACTGTGTATGTGATTACACAGTCTCCGGGAAGTGAAGGCCCCACGCGGGGCCGCCTGCAACCAGTACAGTGCCGCCAGGTTTGCAAAAATGAAAAATAAATAAATTTTTTTCCAAAAAAACTAAATTATTTTTTTTTGCGGAGGGGTGCATCAACCTCTGCCGTATTTCAGTCTACTTCCCTAACACACACACACACACTCTCACACACATAGGCTAGGGGTAATTTAGTTTTATGTGGGGTATAGTGTGGGTCTGGAATTGGCATATTTGTGCCATGTCCGGACCCTAATACACACTTAACTGTCACAATTCCAGTGTTACAGCCCCGTTCTGTTTGACCGTCCCACTGTCCCGACCAGGTTGTCCTGATAAGTGGGATACACTGGATTCAGGGTTTTTGTTTTTTTAAATTACTATTTTAATTTTTGTAAAAAATAATGTTTATGGTTGGTGGTGAGAAGGAGAATGTCATCTGTAAATGCTACAAGCTTGAGTTCCCTTACCCTGACTCAAATGCATTTAAACTCAGGGACAACTTGAAGGTATTTTAGTAAGGGGTCAATAACCAAGTTAAAGAGTAGAGAAGAGGGGTAGGCCTGCCAAGTACATTGAAGTATAAAGGTATCTAAATTGGTGTTATTGATTGATGTGGAATTTTGGGGTTATTATATATAGTGTGATGAGATGCCTAAAGACTGAGCCAAAATGTAGAAATTTTAGCAGGTGTGGCAGGGTGAGAACCAGTCACATGATCTGAAGGAGTTATTGTTCTGGGAGTTTGAAG
Source organism: Limnodynastes dumerilii (assembly GCA_011038615.1). Lineage (NCBI taxonomy): Eukaryota > Metazoa > Chordata > Amphibia > Anura > Limnodynastidae > Limnodynastes > Limnodynastes dumerilii. Next base: position 555,911 of record WWET01000334.1, read on the forward strand.
GAAACCCCACCCTTCCTATCAAAAGGTAGGATGTACTCCTTATAAACCCCCTCAGACCTAATTATTATTGTCTAGCCAAAGGAGCATAGTTTGGAGTTCTGACCCAGGTGAAACCTCAAGCCTATAACCTAACTCCTGACCGGCTACATGATGTATAGCATTTTGGACTTTATGCTGATAATAAAGTCACCTTGATGCTAACCACTGTTAGAAACTAGAGGTTCCTTAGCTGAAATAACCCATGTTATTTGTTAAAATCCATTTTTAGCATCCAAACCGAGTTACATTGTGCAAGTTGAATTGGCATGATCAGACAAGCAAGGCATAATGGACCTGATTCAGAGACTGAAAATAAGAGAGTAAAGTTACTCCTGGGCTAAACCATGTTGATTGCAGAGGAGTCAATTTCATCTGTTGCAAACAGTATTAGAGTTAAAGGTGGTGTTTCCTGGCCCAAGTCTAAATAACAGTGTAAAAGTAAAGCTGGTCAGTGATTGAAAGGTAACAAGTTTGCTCTCATGTTAGAGGTATAAAACAGCTTCATAGCAATTGACAAAGCATGTTCATTCCTGATCCATACATTTCTGTAGATGAACAGGTGCTGAACCTATTAGTGACTTTGGGGTAGATCAAGAACTACGTTTGCCGTACGTTTATTCGCGTAGCGTATTTTAGTGCACGTAAGTACTATACACTCCCCTAGGCACACCCCTTGAACATACGTATTTTGTCAAGATACGCTTTCCAAACCCTACCTTAACTTTTGGCAACGTAACCGCAGTGATCCGCACACGTACGTATGGGCAGCACAAATTTATGCAGCTAAGCACGCCCATACTGTACACTTTAAATACCACCCCCCGCCTACATAGCGTATTTCTGATGTATTTTGGACGCACGTAAAATTGGCACGCCCACACGTAAGCATTTACGTGACACGTGAATGGCCCATACGTTCACAATTACGCTACGCTTGAATGGCCCATACGTTCACAATTACACTACGTTACTGAGCGTATTTTCTATGGTGCGCATGCGCAGTACTTACCAAAAGGCGATTTTACGTCTCCGCCACGCGTAAATTCGCTCGCCAGCGTTGTTCTGGATCTGGCCCTTTGTTGTGAAGAAACTTGCATGCCCATACCTAAAAAAAAAGGAAGAAACATTAAACGTCCAATGTGCGATGTGTGTTACCAGAGATGTACCCACCTTACCTTATACCTAATAAGAACGAACACAACCATTTGTGGGAACTAATTTTTTATTATTATAATTAATTAACCATTACTTACTAATTTATTAGTTTGTAAGATTTGGACTAAATTTGATGGGGCCAATGAAAGCAGGTAGCAAGCATAATAATAAACATTAACAAAATAACAGGTGACTTTGAACATCACAATTAACCTTACCTTAAATTGTCACCTATAATACTTAACTCTACTAGTTAATAACTAAGAGCATACCAACCAGCCTTCGGCACAACACTTCTTCTAAGTGCTACGCGAGACCATCCGTACAGATGGTTCTACAGCCTCAGGCGTTCACACTTCCACTCATTCCCATCAAGCAAAATTGCCTTCTGCAAACTCTTACACACCATCAACTGCGCTTTTTTAACCAAACTCCAATATAACCACCTGCTTTCCGCCAATCTCACTACTCATCACCACCATCAGTCTGTATTTGGTCAAAGGGCCGGGAGGGTGGGCCAATCCAGAAAAAGAAGTGACAAAGGACCCCAACACAGCAGCCTAACAAAACTCTGCCACCCCTTCAACTCCACCCTCAGAGACCCCTGGACCAATGAGCAACAAAAACACAAGGTGGGGGACAGCACTGCTCCCAGCCAAGCACCAGGAGTTTAATTCTGCTCCAGTTAAATAAATTAACCCTTTGCTCCTCTACTTGTGAAACTTCTTCACCTTACTTGCATTAGCACAAAATTTGAAAGAAAACTGAATGACCTTGCTTGGCACAATCAACAAAACTCTGAGGGAAGTACCTGAGTGCATGAAGAAAACTCAAGAGCATCTCTACAAGTTTTCAAAAACAATGATATTTCTTTCAGGGAAAATCAAGTAAGAATGTCATCATTTTAAATCCTTGAATACAGATGTAGAAATTGGAACTGACACAAAGTCAAAGCCTGATATTGTGACATGCTACAATAAATAAAGCAGAGTTGTTTTTAACCAGATGGCCCGCAAGTACTCAGTGAAAGCTGGTGGAAGAAGGTGGCTTGTCCATAGCTTTTACAATGTTCTAGATTTGGCAGGTGTCAATGCATGGGTTATCTATAGAGACGTTACAAATGTCAAAATAAGAAGTCAAAATCTCCTTCTGAAACTCGCAGAGGAACTTACCGAAGAGTATGCAGAGACCAGGTACATGCAAGGACTGTACTTACCTATTCTGACTGCCATAAATACCTGTAGTAATAAATAATGTCAGTTATGCTATGATATATGATAATATACGATAATATATGATATTGTTTTTATTAGTAGTCATTTATGTTTTAAAATGTTTTTGTATTTACCTGTAGTTAGTTTCACTTTGAGATGAAAATGTCTTGACTTCACTGTACTTGATTGCAATCATAAAAAACTTGTATTTCTTCAAGATGTTTACCAAAATAAACACCAAATACATACATAAGATGTTTTGTACAAGGCTTAAACGAAATGTTTCATTTTATGTCATGCTACACAAAAAGATTTCAAAACGGTAACTTTCTGTGGTGATTGTACTTGATGTTTAATATAACAGAAAATATTATATAAACATCAGAGGGTCTCTAACACCCATTTCTTACATAAAAAAGACAAGTAACCGGCCCAATACAAGTCTGTCCCAGTGGCGGTATTAGGGGGTTCTCAAAGTCTGGTGGTTCTAGTGTTAAAACATGTTTATAAGGTAGGGAGTTCTGTTGCTGTTGGTGTATGTAGGTGTTAGCACAAGGTTAACTCCTCAGCCTCACCTGTAGGACCGACTGCAGAACTGCAAGTTTTGATGGATGTGGGTGCCCATCGAGAACAACCCTATTTAGATACGGCCATTCTCTCCCAGCCAGTTCCAAACTGGATGAGAAATTGATTGCTTCTGCCTTAAAGGTGGTGCTCCAAATGGTAATTATTTTAACCCCAACCCATTCCTTAATCGTTACCCTAACCCTTCCCTTCTATTACTCTAACCCTAACCCTCCCTTCCCCAGAGTCTAACCCTAACCCTCCTCCTAACACTAAAAGGTTGCTCAGCTCTCCTGCAGCGGGTCTGGCGGCACTTCTGAAAATGAATGGGAGAGTGTGCCGATCGGCATACTCAACCAGTCAGAAAAAAAAAATAGAAAATGGCTGCATATTCGAAATAGAGACAGCCGAAAAAGAACTTTTGGCTGTCTCTACTTCTGAAAGACAGCTATCATGCCAGGGACCCCCACAAAGTTTTGACCTATTCGGCTTAACAACAATTGAAATTGGGGCTCCTGGATACCTGATGAACATTATCTAGCAATAAAAAACAGCCAAAAGTAAGTAGCGATAATGTATTTTGCATATATTCTTAATATATGCAAATTGTGTTGTGTTGTCTCTTTTGACTCCTGGTTTCTAAGTAACACTCAAGTTGCACCAGGTGACAAACCTAGCCTGAAGGCAGGATTTTCTTTTCTTTCATTACAATCTTTATTTTGTCCCATGTGGCCACGCTAAGCAAAGCAGGATTGTAAATGTTGGGAGGTATAAACTATGCAAAGGTAGTGCCATAATCCACCAATCTTCCTGCCTTGCTGGTTAAGGCTATGATGATGGCAATGTTTCTTGTCACCAATCATGCTTGTTAATCGCATGTGAATATCATCTACTAAACTACTGTTGCTACATGTTGGTCTACTCATATTCTCATAACTACCTGCAGCATGATAAGATGCGAAGTCACACCACATCACCCCACATACATCATTTCAAGGTGGTTCAATGACCATGACAGTCACCAGATCACAATGCAATACAGCATTTTTGGGATGTGTTGAAACGAGAGATTTTCAGCATGAACCACATGAAGATGCCCACATACATCACGTCACCCCACATACATCATTTCAAGGTGGTTCAATGACCATGACAGTCACCAGATCACAATGCAATACAGCATTTTTGGGATGTGTTGAAACGAGAGATTTTCAGCATGAACCACATGATGGCCAAGGTCCAGACCTCACCGCAATCGGAACTCCGTCCACAGCAGCAGTGGAGATCCGATGTTGTAACCCTGCTGCATCCAGAATTTCATATGAGTGAGGGAATCCCAGTTCCCTCGCTTGTAAGGATTTCCGCTGTGTGACCCACACTTTACTTTTTCACCATTGTCCCTATGTAAAATGAGGACTGAGTGGAAGGCTGGAGATTACGTAATGGCTGAAGCCAGCCCTTACTGTACTATTACCATGCCTCTCCCCCTCCCACAAAGGGCTCTGTGAAAGGTCCCACCCCGCTGTCTGATATTGCACCTAGACGGAATACTGGATCCAGTCGATCCGGATCCACCCTAAGAAAGGGGCACCTGCGCATATGCGCCACTTTCCAAAAGAATAAAAAAAATGCACCCTTATAGGAAGTTTAGATCCAGTCCAAGGTGTACTTAATCACGTGACCATTCTCAGTGTGACCTCTTATTTTATGAACTGTGTCATTTAAATATACTGGAGGTTAGTTTTAATAAAACAATCGATTTTTACCATAATATAAGATTTCAAATGATTATGTTCTAGTTATGTAATTGTAGAGCAGTGCCACATGTCTGGCAAACATTACAAATATTTTTACTGTGTGGTGCGCTCTTCAGCATTCAATTGCAACAGATTATCTTGCCAGGCAGCTGGAAAAAGCTGGGCATCTACTTACATGACAGATAGCTTCCAGGAGGTCAGATTAGGGAACTACTGAACATGATGTTACTTGATTACTATGCACCTGGGACACCATCTGCAAGAGCGTGATGTTTTTTGGCACAAAGCAGTGTGCAACAGAACATACTAACATTCAGATCAATGATCCCGATTCTGTCTTCTGTGTTAGCTCCATGGGCAGTCACTTTAAACTGCACCACAGTGGAACACTTCTGCCATGGAATCTATGGAGCCAATTCATTAACACGTTGTAATAACATAGATTTGTTTTTTTATTTGTTGCTCGTGTCTGCATTAACTAAAATTCAGTTAGCGTTGCAGTTTATCAATAAACTCTGATAGATATTGGATACTGCATCACAGCATTACATATTTGAAACAAATGGCCTGGATCCAGACTTAAGTAAGGGCTTGAAATTAATTACTCCTGGGCTAAACCATGTTGATTGCAGGGGGGGTCCTATTTCATCTGTTGAAAACAGTATAAGAGTTGAGAGGTGATGCTTCCTATCCCATGTCTAAATAACAGTGTGATAGTAAAGCTGGTCAGTATCTGTGTGCAGTAAGCAATTCAAAGATATATCCCTGCATGCAAAGAATACAATTAACTTGACTCCCCCTGCAATCAACATGGTTTAGCCCAGGAGTAACTAATTTCAAGCATTTACCTAAAGTCTGGATCCAGCCCAATGTGTTTTTTTATGCCTTGCCAATGTCTTTATGGATATGTACATGTGATATGGCTAGGAAATTACTATACTATTAGATGCAAAAGATATACATAAAAATTAAAACATTTAAGAACAAAAGGTACTGTCCTCTAACATATTAGAAACAAACCTTTTATTTAAACCTTTTTCTTTTAAGATACTACTTATTTGGACCTTAACTGCGTATTTTATAAATGAGGAAGGTAATGCATTAATGTTGTTTTTATTCAAAAATCTACTTTCCTTCCAAGTTATTGCTTGGTTGGTTCCTATATTTTTAAATTTGTGTGATTCCTTTATAAAAACAAAAATAATAGGGCATAGCCACAGGGTCTCATTGATAGTAATGGCCACAGTTAAATGAAATAAGTATCTGCCTGCACCACACAAAAGGCTTGCAAAATTAGAAGTGTATGGAATATGGAATATCCTATACAAAGACGGACTCCAATTGCTCACTATTTCTGTTCTGTTGTTTTACAACCCCCCTCCTCTTGTGTCAGAGCCATAGAGGAGAAATCAATAGGAAAAAGAGCTGCTTGTCTTATCCCCCCAACCCATTGCCGCTGTGGATCGATCACTCTCCGTGTGTTATTTATCTTACAATGAAACAGAATGCCTCACAGCCAAACAGCAAAAGAGCATGTTCATTTGCAACCACCTAGAAGGAACATTACCAGGCTAGCAAGCCTTGGTCATGGCTCCCGACAAGCAAGCTAGACGGCAGCTCCACATTCCATAAACAGAGCTCTGTCTGTGATGATAGGGATAACAACCTCAACAAACTTCAGAGGTTTGTTTAGTAGGTAGAGAGAAAGCCAAAAGAAAAAGAAACCAGTTTGCTTCAGATTTTGGCTCTTTTTTTTTCGTTGTGGCGTTCCTCAAGTCCACAGTACTGGAGATATCACTGATTACTACAGCGCTTGACTCAGTGGACCCTATCCAGAGGTGAGTGTACACCAGCCCAGGTAGCATGGTTTCTCACTGAGCATGCTCAGAAACGAAGCGGAAGCAATCGAAATCCAGTCAGACCCGTACGCAACTCAAACTGCAGCAGCATTCTGTGATCTAAAGGGCATGTCATGCTCTTCTGTAGCTTCAGTTCCGAAGATATGGGACCTGATTCACACGTAAGAAGAAGCTGAATCTCCATGCGTATTATTAGGAACGGATAAACTGCACATGCCCAGAGCACAAAGTTACGCATGAGATCCAGACGTTACGCACAGGAATCCATTAAGCATGGACTTCAACTCCGTCCAAAGTGAGATAAGTAAGAAGGGGCGTTCCAGTCCTCCGTAAGAAGGAAGATAAGAAGAGTGGGTGGGGGGAGGCATTTAAATGGGGCAGTTTGCTAAATATGCACGTACTTAAGCACAGATGTACACACGCAGAGTTAAGGTAGCCCTATGGATGCGGAAGTCAGCTGTAATTTGGAGGAACGATGGGAGTGTCATGGCAGTTGCGTTGCCACTTAGGTGCGTTTTTTTTTCGAATCTGTGCGTACTTTTCATTCTTATCTGTGAATCCGAGCCGTCCTGTGTATTGCAGGTCTGGAAAGCATTATCAACTTACAAAGTTCCATATTGCAGGATTGTCACAAATGGCTGACATATATGGAACTCGGGGGATTTTCTAAATTGATGCCTTATGTGTAAGTAAATCTACCTTTTAAACATTCTTTATTTGAACCCAGTGTTCTCTTTCATTTCAGCAAATTTTAGAGCCTACCTGTGATTTACCAATGCAAATTGTTCTGCACAAACACAGGGTTTGACATTTGCGTCCAATTAAGAAGAACAATACAGAACGGTAGTGTCCTTACACCTTTGCCTAAGTATATTATGAACTGCATTACAGAAGACCACTGTGATATTCCTATCAAATCTGTATCATTTGTAAGAAACACACATATACTTAACTCTGGGGCTGGACTCTAAACGTATGAGGCGTCCCTCTGCAGAGAATCTCAGTCAATGAATTCCTTCCTCGCAGAGGCAAATGCAGAAGGGACCAGATAGGACTGTAAAATGTCATTTTTGATGTGCAAACTCATTGATAATGTCATATTGATATGGCTCTCAGTCTGGCTTCAGGCCCATTGGTATAATTGGTCGTGTCTCCTCCTACTACTCCTCTCAGCATTAGCTGTCAGTGAGAGGAGCAACCAGCAATACTGATGCCAATAAGACAATAAGCACAGAAGAGGAAAGAAGAGAATATTAGAATGTGAGTAATTACAGGTGAGAGGATGTGAATATTCGCAAATATGCTTTAATATTTTCTGTTTCCACAAATGTGAGTAATTACAGGTGAGAGGAGAGAGAAAAGATTGGGCAAGAGGGTGAATGACAGGCAATGAAGCACAAAATGTAATTGTCGTAAAATGCGTTGCTTATTGCATCCACCGGAGCCGGCTGATAGGGTTCCAGGTTCATTCAGGCTCCAGTTCACCATTTCTGATACTTCCATCCTTCTTTACTCTCAATTCTCTGCTTCATACAGTTGACTCCCAGTTGCAGAGTGCAGAAGAAAGCCCTCATGCGCTTCCTATGGGTAGTCATGATGAATCTCGTCACCTGACTCTCCCTAGACAATCGCATGCCAGTGGGTCTCACTGTTGCATAGTCTGCTTAGGCATTCACTTATGTTACCACTCTTTTAATACAAGGGCATCACATCATCATTGTTCTTCTGTCTTCATTTTTCTTTAACACTTCTGCACCCAATAACAAGACCATCTACATGTGATGAGTGAAACATTACCTCATCCTCTGCTGCTATACCCACTGCTGCCCACAGAGCTATTTACCTGTTCCTCATCAGTGCTTCCAGCCTGCACAGTGACTAGGATTTAGTGTCCTCTTACCGCTAAGCTATTTCAAACTGACCAGCTTCCAGTTTGCTTATCTCATCCATCCCAGTTCCAGGGGACTCAAAATGGACACAGATTCCCAAGAGCCTGTGACAGTAAGTAAAAGAGACATGGGTTTAGGAAAAGTCAGGCCAAGAGCCTGTGACAGAAATTAAAAGAGACATGGGTTTAGGAAAAGTCAGGGACATATAGTGGAGAGGGGACAGCCAGGACCACATCAGGTGGGGAACAGCCAGAACTACTGTCCCGGGCCCAGAGCTGATGGGGGACAACCAATACTTACTCTTACCCTATCCTACTGCTGATACTTGCTGCTCACAGCTGTTGATTAGTGGATCAATGCGCAGGGAAGAGTTTCCTCTTGCACCAGCCCGCTGTTAATGCAGGTTTTCAGTGCCCCGCCCCTATGTTACATCACTGATGACATCACATAGGGGCGGGGCCCCACAGATGGGTCCTGGGCCTCACAGTTTCTGACGGTGGCGCTGACAGAGGCTGGAGAAAACATAGTGGATTTGTGTGCTTGTGAGAAAAAAAGTTGGGTGCTTATTATTTCATGTAGGAGCAGTTTATGTGTTAATACAATAATTTTGGTCTGAATTTGGAAATTTACTCTTTTGGGTTTTCTTAAGTGATTCTTTAATACTAGTTATTGATCGTGGTGGATGTTTTAGAGAGGTACAGTAAATAGGCTTAATATTCAGCTTTATTTTTTATTTTGAATATGATTATTTTATTGACGAGCAGGTTAAGCTGAAATAGGTGTATATAATAAATGTAAATATGATTTATTTAATGTGGCAGGTTGAAAATAATAACTTTCTTTATTTAATATTTATATGATTGATTTTATGTCTGTACTTGTTTGGATGGGATAGCTTTATATATTAATGAAACATTTTTACTGAAAGAGCAGGTAAACATGAAATATGTGTATTTAGCAAACACAATTAGATTAATACAACAGGGCTGGTTGATTGTTGTGTCGGGGGTAGGGGGGCATAATTATTAAATGGGTGTATACTGAGCTAATATTTAAGCTAGCTGCAGGTATCCAGCATATTGACTATTGCTGGATCTGGATGTCAGTCAGCAGGGCTTTTCTTGTTGTCAGACACACCAGAACGGCGTTCCGGCACCTTTTTCAGACTGACAAAAAAAAGTTTTTTTTGTTTTTTTTGTTAAAAGCCTGTGCTGTAGGAGCCCTGTATTACACCGCACCACGTGACCGCCGCCAGACAGAAAGGGAGCGCAAGAGAGAGGATGCGCAGCGGAGGAAGGGACATCAAAGGTAAGTAACAAAGGCTGGTCATATGGGGCAGACAATGGAGGCTGTAAATAACGGGCAGACAATGGAGGTTGTAAATAACGGGCAGACAATGGAGGCTGTACATAACGGGCAGACAATGGAGGCTGGATATAAAGGGCAGACAATGGAGGCTGGATATCAGAGCAGACAATTGGAGGCTGGATATAAGGGGCAGACATGGAGGATAGACATTTAATGGGGCAGACAATGGAGGCTGTTCATAAGGGGCAGACAATGGAGGCTGGATATAAGGGCAGACAATGGAGACTGAATAAAGGGCAGACAATTGGAGGCTGGATATAAGGGGCAGACAATTGGAGGCTGGATATAAGGGGCAGACAGGGAGGCTGGACATAAGGGGAAGACAATGGAGGCTGAATATAAGGGGCAGACAATGGAAGCTGGACATAAAAGGCAGACAATTGAGGCCGGACATAAGCGGCAGGCAATGGAGGCTGGACATAAGGGGCAGATAATCGAGGCTGGAAATGAGGGGCAGACAATGGAGGCTGGACATAAGGGGCAGATAATGGACGCTGGAAATGAGGGGCAGACAATGGAGGCTGAATATAAGGGGCAGACAATGGAAGCTGGACATAAAAGGCAGACAATTGAGGCTGGACATAAGCGGCAGGCAATGGAGGCTGGACACAAGGGGCAGATAATAGAGGCTGGAAATGAGGGGCAGACAATGGAGGCTGGACATAAGGGGCAGACAATGGAGGCTGGACATAAGGGGCAGATAATGGAGGCTGGACATAAGGGGCAGATAATGGAGGCTGAATATAAGGGGCAGAATGGAGGCTGGACATTACAAGGGGCAGACAATGGAGGCTGAACATTACAAGGGGCAGACAATGGAGGCTGGACATTACAAGGTGCATACATGGAGGCTAGACAATACAAGGGGCAGACAATGGAGGCTGGACATTACAAGGGGCACACATAGAGGCTATACATTACAAGGGGCAACCATGGAGGCTGGACATTATAAGGGGCACACATGGAGACTGGACATTAAAAGGGGCACACATGGAGGCTGGACATTAAAAGGGGCACACATGGAGGCTGGAAATTAAAAGGGGCAGACAAAGGAGGCTGGACATTAAAAGGGGCAGACAATGGAAGCTGGAATTAAAAGGGGCTCAATTATTAAACATTATAAGGGGGCTGTATAAAATACTGAAACTTATGAGGGGGCTGCAATAAGAGTTGAAAAAAAATATAGGAGGACTGTAATAAGGACTGATAAGGGGTGAGTTCCTGCACCTTTTTTTATTTTTTACAAAAAAAAGCACTATCAGTCAGAAATGACTGACTGGCATTCACTCCAGCCTCCAGCTTCCAGGTATTGTAGGCCAGCTCCCTGAAGAATGTGGATGCTGGAAACAAAGGGAAGGATAAGAGAGCGGGTAGCCATACTATCAAAATTGACAAAAAAAAAATGCTATTTTATATTCTTTGTTTTTATCTGGAAAATTAAATAGATTTTTATTATTGTTAGCAATAGTATAGAAGGAGCTCTATACTATGATGCCCATAAAACATTTTTTTTTAAATTAATAAATAACAGTCAAAACAAACAAACAAACAAAATAATTTGTAAGAATCTATAAATCACACTAATACAATAGAGGAGTCTATCCCAAGTATTCCTTATAACTGAAAACCTGGTAAAGTCTCAAACCCTTAAAACCCTTAAAACACTGCAGGACAGACCCAGCCCAATAGTAAACAAATCATTCCAATCAAGTGTGTTAGGTGAGACCCAGGTTGAAAAACCTGGGTCTGCACCTTTCACACCACAACTTACTGTGGTCAGACATGGGAGAAACCCTCTTTTTAATATTTAAAAAAACAAATTTTTTTAAATGATCTTTTATTGTTAACACACACACACACAATGTATTCCCGCGGTCTCTCTCTCTATACATACCCCCTTTCCTCACCCTAATAACAGCTATTAGAGAGAGGAAATTAGGGATATATGGGGAGACCACAGGAATATTTGCCCTAATGCCATCTTTAGATGGCGTTATATATTGAGTATCGGCGTGTATTGTTAAAAATTTACTTTGTAAATTCAGAAATCAACTGGCCCGCATTTATTAGAGCAGGCCAGCAATTGGGGATGGTAATGCTATTGATCACCATGGTTTCCATGGCGTTCATTGCATTGTAAATGGTGATGCCTTCATTTTCATGTGATAAAGACCGTTTTCAGGTGAAAACGGTCTTTATCTTATGAAAATGAATGCATCGAGGGTTTGTAAATAGAGCACATTGTGTGATTTTGTGGGCAAATTTATATATTTTTTTCTCTTCTGCTTTAATTTTTACAAATTAAATTAAAATAATAATAATGGCCCTGATTCAGAATTTGAAGATAAGAGAGGTTGATATTAGGGGGAGTCAAATGAATTTAATTTTATGATGCAGGGAGGATTCTTTGCTTTTACTTATTGCACACAGATACTGACCAGTGTTACTATAACACTGTTATTAAATAGCAAACGGCATAGTGTCCAATCACCCATACAGCAATCATACTACCTAAATAAATAAAGAGACAGACACCGATAGCTGGATTTAAAACCAAGGGCACATGGCATTTATTAATTAAACCAAATTGAATGAATGATTGACCTAACTGAATGACTCAAAGCGAGTCACTTTATTTAAGGCAGTTAGGTGGCCCAGCAGCGGTGGAGGTCCAGCAAAATCCAATTCCTGTGGAGGTCATCCACCTTGACCTCAGCACCCCTTCCCCCTTGTCTAATCCTCCAGCAAGACACTCAACCCGTTCCCACAGGGGCTCGACCGCTTGAGGTCTGACACCCCCATCCAATGGTTGTGTTGCTATCGGATCAGAGCTATCCCCTCTCCCCCCAAGCAAATTGACCACCAGTGCCAGACCTTATTTGCTGAGACCTCCACCGCAACCGCCCCACCTTGCTACGTCTGAAAAGAAAAAGTTTTATATAATTTAATAACAACAATTTAAACTTTAAGGGAGGAAGGGTGAATTCTTCTCTGACGAGTGACCCACTCCCCTTCCACTAGCCCTATATATAACATCCCACCCCCAGCTCCAACTCCCCCGCC
>WWET01000334.1:572665-584261 GCA_011038615.1 Limnodynastes dumerilii
ACAAGAAAAAGAGGCCTCCCATGATACCAGAATAAACAATCCGGATCTTTCCTATATTACATTGTTTATTATTATTATTATTATTATTATTATTATGATATACCTAATTAACACCCCCTTCCCCAGGTCTTGAGACACACACACACACACACACACACACACACACACACACACACACACCTCAAAGATGCAGCTTATGTTTGCCATTGTTCTGATAGGCCAATACAGCAATCAATTGTAGACTTACCCCAAGTGTACACTGTTGTAGTTAGAGCTATTATCTTGATAAGCCAAGACTGATCCAATCCATGATACTTGCTAATAAGTGGCCTAAATAAAGCCCCTTGTGGTATAATGTGGAGTTCCCCAGCAAAGTTAAAGAGTTTGTCTGACTACACTCAACACTTCCTCTATTAATCAGTGACCGTCATAATAATTCACATTGAACTAGACTAGGGGGTGTCCTTGCTCTCGCTGGACTGCCCTTACATTAATGTATTTTTAGATAAATGTCAAGCATTTAAACTAATAAATAATAAATAAATAAAAAATACCCCAAAGAAATAAATGAATGTGAAGCCAGAGAAGCTAAATGGTTTTGTTTGTTTTTCTCCATGCACAGAATCAATTTATAAACCGCGGGACTTGTTTAAGAAAAAAAAAAAACATCTATTGACTGAATATAAGAAAATAAATTAAAACGGCGGCTCTTAAAAGGCGCCTGTCCAATAATTCGATTTTTCTACCTCCCTTCTCTCTTTTAAAGGCTGCAGCGACCTAATCAATTCTACCCCCCAGGCCCTGATTACAGCTTTTTCTTAAGTGAAAAGAGCAGAATGATCCCAGCTCTCCCTCCTTGTCCCCGAGAGCTCCAATCACTTGTCACAGCAAGGGACGCGGGTGTAGAGAGAAAAGAGAGGAAAGCAAGCTGGGAAGCTAAAGAATGCACACTGGTAATGTAATGGTCTGTGTATGTATGTAGGGACAATTTTGTAACAGCTGATCATTTTAAGGCTGTGCATCCCAGGGTGACCATCTGGTTCTGCATTACCAGTGAGGAGCTTTGTCAGTTCATTTTGTGAATCTTTTATTACAAGCAGGAACAGTCCAACTTTACTCTTATTTTGTAGATTGGAATCAAGAACAAAAGTTATCCAATGAAGGTATAGCAAGCATAGTCATGTGACTCATAGTAGCAACTCCTAAATGATGAACGATTGAAACCTTTTCCCCCCACATCATTCAATATTCAAACTGAAATAAAGACACAGGAAAGTGAAATGGGTTTAAAAAGCGGACATAGGTTTATAAAAATTTTGGTTAGAGACAGGTGGCATAGTAGGTGTGGTGTCACCTCCGGAATCGATAAAGGCACCCCCACCACCCAATCAGTTCCCCCGGCTCCACCCATTAAAACTGCTCATCTCATCTTGTCAGAGGAGGCAGACCAGGATCCTATCACTGGACAAGCGACCTAGTGTTCAGTAGAAGGGCGCGCCTCTCTTAACAGATATTTCTCTGTCTATAGTGACGCATGTTTTCTATTGGTGCATTTAGGGGAGGGGGGGTTCTGGTTGCCTAAAAACTGACCCACTTTAAACATTTAAAAATAAATGGGAAAAATTGAAAATTCAAAAAAGGGGTGTAGCTTTGTGGGTACCGCAAAAGGGGTGTGGCTTTGCGGCAATGAGGGGCAGTCTGACATAGAGGGAGATGGTAATGGCCTGTGCTGCAATATAGGAGCAGGTGGGGATGGTGAATGGGTCACAACAAATTCAACAGTGCTTATGCATCGACACAAGCTCTGGTCCATTGTGTAAAGTGCTCTACTAATGCATTGTATTAGATGTGTACCTTCAATATAAAATACTATTTTAATGTGTGAAAGAAGCAATTTATAAATCACCTAAAAAAATATCAAAAACAAATAACCAATAACCAATGCAATTCCTTAAGGTTGAATTTTTATTATTTTCAAATCAACATTATAAACTGTACGATCATATTACCAGTATTGTCATTTTACATATTTTTTTTTTTTTTACAGGGCTATCATATTAAGTAGCTCTTTACAATTTTAAACAGTCCTTCATATCAAACTCAACTGCATTACAGTCTAATTCCCTAACACACACACACACACACACACACACGGTAATTTTAGATATATGTGGGGTACATTGTGTGTCTGGGATTAGAATATGTGTGCCATGTCCAGACCCCTATTACATAGCTCCCAACTGTCCTGATTCCAGCGGGACAGTCCCGAAATTTCTGTCAGAAGAAAAATTTGTGATCTATGTCACCTGACCTAACCCCACCCTAGCAGCCCCAACCAATCCTCACCTTCCCTGTGCTTATGTTCTAGTTAAAACATTAACTACATGTTGACCATGGGGGGCAAGGCTCAATCGGTCATTTATGGTCCTTCATGCCTATGTGGCACTCTGTTATCCTACTTGTTGATACAGAAAAGTGCCTATTGCTTTCATCTTTGCTGGTCAGACAGATTTTTAAATGTTAGGGCCGTATTTAAAAATTGTATCATTACTCACGTTTAGTAATCTCTCTTGGCCGCCCTCACCATCTAACCTGTCATTACAGCAATCGTCATTCTTCTTTTGCCCTTCCCATAACCAGTTCTATAACTACATAATTAGAGCTCATATTGAACATCATAGTCCAGGCTCCAGTTCCAGCAATCAGACACTGCAGGAGCCCGAGAGGGCACCCTCTGTGTAGCAGCATGCTGCCTGTAAATCCCTCAGCTGGTCTCCAAAAAAAGTGTGCGGTAATGTGTGCGGGACCTTTCCATTACAGAAAATCAATGTTAAGTGACCCCTGTGTGTGTTAGGACATTATACACTTGGGAGGTTTAACTTACAATAGTTGTTCTGCACTGATAACAGCTTGAATGAGCTTAAAAGTAGTGATCGATAGATGACCGTGGAGGAAAACATTCCCAGTAATGACAGAATTTTGTTTTATGTTAGAATGTAAAGCAGAGAAAACAGCATTTAATGTTTGATGTCAGTTTAAATAAAGTACAATAGATGTGGTTTTTGTACAATGTTTTTTCATTACCTTTACAGATTTGTTCTCTGGGGCATTGAATGTAAAATAGCCTGTGCATAAGAACCATAAGGAGAGAAATGTGTACAAGCTATCCTATCTGTGTTTACAGCACACATCTGTTATTATGCTTCCTTTTATTCCTGTATTAGTTATTTATTTGTACTGACGCAGTAGCATTTGCTTTTACGCTTAGCTGTATTGCTAAATGTGTTATTACTGATCAATATGTATGCATTTGTATTTTTTGTTATTATGCCTCATTGTATTCATCTATTTTTATTTTGACAGTTCGGCACAGCAATATTAATGACGCCTTATAAAAAAGGATGATGGTGATGGTAACTAAATGGTTGTAAACAGGAAGTGCATAAACAGATCACTATTGTACATTCCAATCCTTGGTCGGAATTCTAGATGCGGCTAATTTTTCTTCTTCCTTTTAAACTCATTCATCTCTGCCTCTGAGAACAAACCAGCCTAGCTCACTCAAAGAGATCAAAATGATGGGCTACACAGAGGAAAAACTCCGTCAGTGATATAAGTATAAGCAGTAGATTCCTTATTGAACGTGGCATTTAAAAAGAGATCAATCTATTTGTTTCTGCAGAAGGAATGATGCATATTTTTAAATACCACATATAAAATCAGACACACATGAGGTGCAACTACATGGCATAACTGAATCACACCACAACAGCAAATATTACCATCTAAATGAAAATATATTGAACTAGGCACTGAGATTAAGAAATATTCATGTTCAGTCCGTGAGACAAGTGAGATATAGATACTGTGATGCTAAATAAAAAGAGCTGATATAGACTTTCTTAGTGCTTACTTTTATCATTATTATCAAATTAACACTTCTCAGTTCAAGGCCAAGGACTTTTTGGACTCATTTGTGATATTGCAGCGGAACCGTTCATTTGGTTCTGCCAAACTGGCACATATTTCTCCAGGCCCCAGCCAGGCCATTTATATTAATAAGTGTTTTCCATGCCTAGGAGATTTGTAAAACAAAATTTCTACATACCCAGATCCAGACTTAATAATGGCAGCTAATTTACGCATGCTGCATGCAACAATCTGGCTGTGGGAACACACTGTGCACATACTCGTGGCAGATGGTATTCATCGTAACTCTGATTGTACATAACTGGTAGGCACCTCCGTATTAAAGGGCATGAGATCGCTACGCAAGCCAAATATATGCATTGTGGGAGGGGGAAGACATTTAAATTCTACAGTATGGGTTGGGTTAGGCACTTATGTATGACAAGAAAATACATATGTTCAGAGACATGCAATGAAAATTTAAGATAGGGTTTTGAACACATAAATCAACTAAGTTACATGTGTGTGAGGAGAGTGTGGGGGGGCGGGGGCGGTTGTTCATGCTTGAGTACGTAAAACGACCTTAAGTCTGGATCTGGCCCAATGTCTTTTGTACAATCTGCTGCCAGGACATTCGCTGCCCACAGATGCAACCAGTCCCTGAATTAGAGGGCTCTGCAGAGATTTTTTTAAATCTTTTTCCCACTGTAAAAATAAAGGAATAGAGGAAAATGATGAAATGGGAAATCAGATTATTCTGGATCAAATACAAACTTACATTATATCTTTGCATGTGAATCAAAATGCATTCCACCCTTTCCATCCTTAAGTGAACTGACGTTTATGACAATTTCCATAAGGGGCAATTGGTTGCAAATGCAAGTGGGCGTAACTTGTTATTATTGTTATTACAATGGACAGTACAGGTGTACAATGTACTGCATACCGATTGCCTACATTTTATGATTGCATGAAAAACATAAGGTAGGGTATGGCTATTGTAAGTTCATTGGTGTAAGGGTGGTAGATAGCAGATCGACTTATTGTCATCTGTCGCAGTCAATGTGACCCTGCAATAGGGGATCCACACATTGGAAGTTATGGTCTAGGTTTTTGCCCCTTTCGTAAATAGTCAAGCTGTGCGGAGACCCCTCTCCCCTTAGCTGGTTTTGGTTATAAACCATTTTCTTTTGGTTTTGGTTCAGTTTTGTATTGCATTAAAATTGGTAAAACAGTCATAGGTGTTTTTCCCCATCCATAGCCCCTTTTGTTCCCCCCTCCCTACTTAGGCCCTTCCGTCATAAACAAAACATATGATAGACTCCAACTACTGAGAGGGGGTTCTGCTCCTCTGATACTAGCAGCTTCCCCACTAACCAACCTCCTGTCCTTATCTCCCTATGTTCAGGCTCTCAATCTAATGGCCTGATCTACCTCAAGGGTGGAATTTATTAGACCATAGCTAGTCCCCACTATGGTCTTGGCTCAACTCTTGGCGGTTTGCCCTGATTGGGCGATCCTTCCCCACTCTTGATCACCCCCTGCCACAAGCCCTATTGCCTAATGAATCCTCCTCTTCTCCAGAAATGCTTGCCCACTACAAAACTTAGCCATCCACTCCTACTTCAAAGGCTCTCCTTCCCTACTTGGGAGTATGGCTGACAAATTACATATTGTCTCCCTGAATATAAACATCCCAGAAAATCGCTCAAAATTACTGCAGTTTCTGAGAGGGGTAAAAGCAGGCTTTGTACTTATTCAAGAAACTCACTTTAAGGTTGCCCCCTAACTCCCTGTGTCTTACAAGAAAATACTACCCTACTGTCCTCTATAACAAAAATTCCCATCGTAAAGTGGCAGGGGTATCAATCCTCAAATCCAGGGACATCCCTCTTCAAGTCCTTAAGTTTTACTGCCTAATGGCAGCCAGAGTGCTGCTTCTCAAGTGTTCTCTTCATGGTCAAACCCTTACTCTGGTAAACATCTACTCCCCCAATCAGTACCAAAGCTCCTTCCTTGGAGCAGTCTTGCGGAAGTTAGACTCCCATTTAGAGGTTGTTGTGCTGCATGGAGGTGATTTCTTCAATTTGACTCCTCTTCTTCACAATCTTTCTACACAGAAGGCCTATATCAAAAGGTGCGAGGGACTCTCCATGACTCTAGATTGGCTAATGTCTGGAGAGTCCTTTATCCATCATATAGGGATTACAGTTATTTTCCATCTAGACACCATACATACTCACACATTGACTACCTACTTTTTAGTCACAGACACCTGAACCTACTTGAGAGTGCCTTTATCAGAGGCTTGGATTGTTCATGCCCCTGTCCACATTAGACTATCACTGTCTAATTCCACTAAGCTGCACTGGCCTTGGAAATTTAATAAGTTCCTACTCTAAGACACCGTACAGAGGGCCCAGCCCACGGAAACCATTAAAATGTACATAGAACTTAATACCACCCCGTAGGTTTCCCAGTTACTCTCTGGGAAGCACATAAGTGTGTGATACGAGGGCAGTGTATCCAAAGAGGTGCTTGCATTAAGAAGCAGCAGTCTACCCAGAAGGAGCTCTTATTACGCAAAATTAAATCTCAAGAGACCTCTCATAAAAGATCTTTTTCTGATACCATCAAATATGATTATCACAAATGCAGCAGTAAATTCTTTGTAGGCAGCAATAAAACAGACCGCATGCTTGCCAAAGTTCTGAGAAAGCACAGGGCAACTAACTATATTCACTCTATCCAAAACGATTCGGGCCTCTGAGTATATAAGACAGAGGATATGGCACCTATATTTCAGGCTTACTACTCCACCCTTTACAGCATTCCTGTAGACCATCACACATCCGCCACATTCCACTCTTATCCAGTCCTACCTTGAGGAAATAGACTACCCTAGACTGTTGGAGGCTGACATAGCCTACTTAGAGATGCCCTTCACCGGCGTCAAATTTGACCAGGCCATTTCCTCCTTGCCCTCTGGAAAAAGCCGAGGCCCTGATGGCTTCACCATAGGGTACTATAAGGCTTTTAAGCATTTGCTGACTCCTATACTCTTAGACGCCTGTAATGCCATTTCCCTTTTCACAACATTACTTCTGACCTGGGGCAGGAATAAGAAAAATTTAGGAACACTTGGTTTTACTTGCCGGAATTGTAGATAAATGTAAGGACTTACTCAACTTAAACAAGACCAGAAATTACTCTTATGCCTGACCTCCCAACATCTTAGACCAACAGAAGCAATGTCTAACCACCCTTTGATTATTCCTCAGTTATATGTGCTGGCCAACATAGGAGACTACTATAAGTCTCTGTCTTGCCTGTATAGTAGCTCTTTTCTGGACAAACCTCCCCCTTCCACATGTAACCCCTTACCTACTTGCCCTGTTACCTTGATAAAGATTAAATAAAACTATAATAGGAGTCACATCTCACTCTGATTTTATCTCATGTCACTGCAGAATGGATCTTCTGATTTGCCTTTGACCAATTGTTGTGCTCTTTTATCACATACTTGTTGTTCTAGTCCTGTGCTCTCCAATCGTCATCTGTCTTTCTGCCATCTCTTCTAAAGTTCCCCCTGTTTAATAGGGCTGGAGTGAGGCAGTGGTTCAGGAGATGTTGTCAAGTCCCAGTTTGATCAGGCAGCATTGGGTTGCACAGAGGTGGCCATGAAACGCTTGATGGAGGAGTGGCCCTGGGCGCACAAGGCACCCTGCCCCCTGGCCCAGCCTAACCCTGTTTGTGAGTAAGACACAAGGTCTTCTCATAGTAGTTAACGGCTTTATTGTGTACTAGTTAGTGAACAGACAGGCCAGGTTCTACTATATGTTTTGTTTAGTTTTGAATTGTTGCCTTTGTTTGAATAAAATACACTATAGTTTTTGTACACATTATTGTATTATTTTTCTATTATTTGGCTATGTGAAGAGCCTTTTGTTGTGCCAGGAGATGGCAATGGTGTAAACCCTTGTCTTGTGACACATAATATAAGTGGAGCATACTGTAGTATAGTATAGTGCATTATACTGTAGTTGAAGATAATATAGTGTAATATAGGGTAGTGTAGTGTAGCATGCCCACATCACTAAAAAACGTCAACTTATGCCCATGGCATGCGTCTGTTTGCAAACATTATTAAGTCTGAATAGCTAATAGCTAGCTAAGATCACAAAGAAGAGCTTTATATGCAATCCAATTTACGCAAGATTCAACATTTTACTGAAAATGAATGACATTTTGCCTCAAATGTGATTACGAAGATGGCATGAGCTGGGAGAAAGCTAGTCATGATCCCTAAAATTCGGTCTGTCAATTTATTTAAATCTAAACTGATCATCTCTAATATGTTGAAATTAAATAGAGAAATAACTTATAAAATAAAAAAAATGAAAAGTTATAGATAATAAAGTTCTGTAAAAGTCAATGTTTTAAATAAAGGAATACTTACTCACGTGCGCACTTCCGCAACCACTTGTGCACTTCCGCAACCACTTGTGCACTTACGCAACCACTTGTGCACTTAAGGAACCGTGTGGGAACCACGTGCATGCTCACGCATAACCTTATGTTTATACACAATGAAATATACATGTTCCCAGACCTAAATCTATGCAAGTGCAATGTGTGTGATTAAATAAAATAATTTCCACAATTCTAAAAGTATGTTTTGTTCACAGGAGTTCCCAATTGACCGTTATACAAATGTTTAGCTTAGGAAGATTATATTGTTGTCATGTTTACACTTATAGGGCCTGATCCCGACCTACGGGCGCCTTATGGCTGCCCGAGGTCTGTGAGGCCGTCATTGTAGCGGGGAGTGTACGCCCCATGCACTTCCCGCTGGCGGACGGAAATCTGGACACTTACGTGTCCAAATTCCAACCCAGCTATTTCGATCAGCTCTGCGGCCGCAGAGCATTCGCACAGCCTTCACAACAGGCAAATTACCGCAGAGCCAACCGTAATTCCCTGGGCAGTCGTAGGTCTGGATCAGGCCCATAGTGTAGCCTTTTGTGTTGTATTAGCAATGGTATAATTTATTGTGTGATCACATTTATTGTACACAAGTTATAGGCATATATAGATTAATAATATAATGTTTCTTTGTGTAAGTTAAGATAGTTAAGACCTTTACATCTAGTTAAGCAAACCCTGTGTAATATGTTAATGACACTACCAGAGAAACAAAGGACCTTCTAAGGACCAATAACCATAGGATTCATAAGATGATCTGAGGAAACCACCAACCAGATGCCAGAAGATTGGATTGCAGTGACATCATCATCCCTGATCATCCCTGATTGTTATATAAACTTATCCCTGCCTCTGAAGGGCAGAGGGTTCCTGTTTTAAACTCTTCCTAGCGCTGGTATTCTTGCTGTCTCTGGAAGCGGTACTGTTTGGATTAACGCTCTCTGTTTGGTAATACATGTTTTTGTGCCTTGGAACACAACCTGCGACTTGACCTTTCTTAATTTGTGGTATCATTGTGTGTGGATTTCTGCCACATGCGATTGTGTATATTTTGCGTTGAACTTATAAAAGAAAACAATGAAACTGAAACTTGAAGTCTTTGGGCTATTATAATTATTTTTATAATTGGTCTACTAAATGAGTTCCTTAAATCAGGTTCATGCTTGTATAATTTTTCTGATTCAGTCTCATAGACAGGGAAATCATGCAGTATGTTTACACCGGACAGATTTTCTGACCTGCGGTAGACTTTGTTGTGCAAACTGACCAATACTATTAACGGTCAGCAGAGTGACTGGAATGTTTTGTCATTGTTCTGATAAAGGGGTCCAGAATCCACACAATACAATTGTCAAACAGAGCAGCTAAGCTGGATCACCCCAGAATTTAAAGTAGCAATCTAAAATGGAATAGTAGAATAATCAATCAGTAGTAGAATAATCAATCAACAACTGCAGTGCACCATGGTGGCAAAATAGTTTTAAAAAGAGCCCTACTACTTAAGACACACATCTTCTGGGAAATAAGGAAAGATGAGTATATTCTGTTTACAAGTAAACATTTGTGCCATGAAAAATGAAATGCTATGTAACGGGAAGGGGGGTTTATGTTGCTAAATTAAACTAGATCTAAACTTAAAAGTATAGCAGGCTAAGGATGACTGTTTTTTGAGTTTTTTGTGATCTGATTGGTTATCAAGTTACTGAGGAAACAAAAAGTTCTGCATTGATCCAAGCAATACAATGTGCTCATTTATATACACTGTGAATTATTGTAGAATACAGGATGGATGGGGATGCCGGGAAGATAGCATAAGCTGAACAACTACTGAAAAATAGGTTGACTTTGGAGCATTACTTGGTGTGATAAATTTACTGCTTGTGCTGCAGCCATTTATTGTATAGATTTATGTAGAAATAAAATGCCTGACTGCAATCAACATGAAAAAGTCTAATGCTAAATGCAGGATAAAACCGAATGCAAATATAGATGCTGTTAGTAAAAAAAAATTTGTTTTGTGTTGCTAAATATTTAGTTGAATGTCAGGAAATGATCATGGTCTATCAGAGTAAGTTTATATCTGCAGGCTCTTCCAGTTATGCCTAGACACTAAAATGCTTGCCCAGTATTAAACAACCAACGATTGATG
The DNA here is from genome assembly GCA_011038615.1 of Limnodynastes dumerilii. NCBI lineage: Eukaryota > Metazoa > Chordata > Amphibia > Anura > Limnodynastidae > Limnodynastes > Limnodynastes dumerilii. Next base: position 583,209 of record WWET01000334.1, read on the forward strand.
GTTGTCCCCACACTACACAACACACACACACAAAGCAACGACACTGACAACTGTATAGAATTGAAAAGAATGGGGCTTAGATTTATTGATTTGAATTTGAAAATTGTTCGGCTATAAATTTCAGGGAAGAAAGAAGTGGAACTGATAGACGGGTATGTCCACACCTATCAGATTAAAGTGATGGCATCCAAAGGCTATAAGGCGCACCCACAAACCTCCCAACCATACACCCGGGAACATCTCCACATTGCACACCTCCGCATAGACCCCAGACACAGACCAGACCATCACGCCTCGATAACATATATTGGCCCAACTTCTACCTGTGCCAGGCTATTTGGTGATACTCTCGCCGCTACTGCCACACCTATGCCCCATCTGGAAAGAAAAAGACATGTTAAAGTAAATACAACTTATCACTAAAAGGGAGGGAAAGATTTGACAAAAAAAGGCAGAACACAGATCAAGTTACACATTTATAACTTTTAATGATCCACCCCAAACCACCCATTCCCACCCAATCCTACCTAGACCCAACCAGCAGTGTTACCCATCAGAATAAATTAAACCCTGTTATGCGATGGCCCAAATCATTTGTTTATCCTCCATTGGGCTTAATTTGACCCTCAGTCCTCTTTCATTTAACCGGTTGCAGTCCCCGCTCCAATGGGCTGCATTTAGAAATAGAGACAACCGAAAGTTCCTTTTCAGCTGTCTCTACTTTTCAATAGGCAGCAATTTGAAATTTTTTATGTATGGGTGACTATGACGATCAGCATATTAACCCATTGATTTTTGTACCCGCCGCAGACCCACCACTGACAGCTCCGGAGAGGTGAGTAACCTCTCTGGAGACTTTTAGTGTTGGGGGGTTAGGGTTATGCTCTGAGTAAGGGAGGGTTAGGGTTAGGACCATAGAAGGGGAGGGTTAGGGTCAGGCTGTGGGGAGGAGGGTCTTGGGGTTAGGCTATAGATAAGGGAGGGGTAGGGGCAGGCTAGGGAGAAGGGAGGGTTAGGGTCAGGCTAGGGAGAAGGGAGGGTTAGGGTCAGGCT
>WWET01000334.1:597182-628034 GCA_011038615.1 Limnodynastes dumerilii
AATGGGGAGGGGGGGATGATGAGGGGATAGAGAAATAATAAAGAGGAGGGGTAGTTATGAGGAGAATGGGGAGAGGATGAATGGGGAGGGGGGGATGATGAGGGGATAGAGAAATGATAAAGGGAAGAGAGGGGGAGGTGATGAGGAGAATGAAGAGATGATGAATGTGGGGAGAGGGAGATGATGGAGAGAATGGAGGGGGTGTTTTTTAGTTATTTTTATTACAGATATATTTTATTTTGCTCTTTGGAAACCCCCATCTAGATACTCCTGTGTTCCAGGTGAAATAACAGAGTACTGTTGGTGAACAAATCATTTTTTTGCAGCCTATCACTGAGAGAGGGACGGTAAGTTATATTTCTTATTTTGGTATATAGATTGTGTTACGTAGATTGTGTTGTATGAAAAGGTGACTGGGTCCTGCCATCAATAATTTATCATCTGTAGGCAGTTGCTACAGAGGGAGGTAAGTCTAGTGTTAGAGAAGTTTATTTTTAAGTGTAGGGACCCATCTAAATGAGGTAACCTGGCAGACGAACAGTCACATTTTCATTAACATGTGAACTAAGATCTGTTTATATTTGTAAAGTTTTGATTGTTTAAAAAACTAAAACTAAAAAACTGTATAATAAATATTACAAACAACTGTTCACGCATTGTTTTAAGTCAATTTCAACTATAGCGCCTCTTTTTCTTTAGGTATTGTGTTTATGATTAATACAATAGAATGGACTCTTGCTAATTTAGGAATTTCCTCTTTTTCTCCCTTCAAATGAAACACCCCCCCATGTTGGTCACACCCCAAATACAGTACTGGGGCGCTGCAACATACCCGTGCTCTGGGCACTATGGCAGCTAGCTACACCTCTGGCTATGGGCAACATCTCCACTTTTCCTCAGTTTAGTAAAGCCCATAATGTTTCCAGCATAGATCTGGACCCTTGGTATCCAGACTTCCACATACCCTCCAACATTTTATAATGCGAAATCGGTACACCCAGGGGCAAGTCAATGTAGAAGGCATGACTTGTCCAGTGAAGGGGCTGAGCTTTAATCTTCTCTCATTTGCATGTATGATTAGGTGAAAAATCAAATTTTACACCTTATTATATGAGGTAAGAAGTCACAGGAGAGGGTCTTGTCACTTTAGCAGAGCTTTTTGTAAGGGCAAAAACTGCTGCAGAGATCACTGGTGGAGAAAAGCTTCCTGAAGAAGGAGCACAGGACCAGATCCAGACTTAAGTTCAAATTCCATATGTCAGCCTCCCAAACAGAGCAGCACCAGTTGGTTGCGCTCCAATGCTGAATTCACTGTACTGAGCATGTGCAGTAAAACTGAGAGGCGACCTATACACATAGCGTATGCATGTCTTTATTAATGCTGGATCTAGCTCATAGTGTTGGGGATTGCTGATCAGGTAAATAATGTCATCTCCAGATCCTACGTGTGTCAGGATCGCAGGAAGTGACCACATATATTGCAATAAATCTACTGATATTAATAAATGGAGCCCTGTATATTTAAGCCATCTGTGTCACACCATACAATTGTGACTGTATTGCAATACATTTCTTCTTGTTATAATGACAAATGAGCTGTTCATCAAGGAACATAAAACTAAATATAGCACACACAATACAAAGCTTTTCTGTAACATAACAGCATAATAAGAAGCAATCTTACACCTTGTGTCACTCTATTCTCTTTTAGAACGTCCATACTGAATAGAAATGTTCATGTGTCAGATTGGGCACAATAATGCAATACAATTATGTACACTTCCCCCACTTTAATATAGACCATATTATACTTTCTTCATCTCACTCACACCAATTATCTACATATTATAAAAGAAAAAAGTTTACTAACAAGTAAAATAGCAATGTCCAATGTTGGAGAGAAAACAGGGTGATGGGTCATTGTTATAAAGAGTATATACTCCTCCAAACCCCAGGATTAATGCAAGCAGGCATAGATGTACAATTATAAATGCTTATTGCAAGAAGTCTACAATAGAAGGACTTAATGGTAAATGCAAACTTAGCCATCATCATAATGCTAATGAATAAAACATCAGTATCAGTAGCACAGTGAATATGACTGAAAACACCTTTAATATTTATAATGATACAATATAAACGCATAGCTGTGCAGTAGTTACAATGCCTGCAGGCACCCAATTACTGCTTGGCAGTCTGCAGTTTACATTCTGGCCAGCTTAAAATAGGGTAAGGTACTGGAATTCTTAGCATGCTTACCTTCATCTTCTGGGGCCATATTCAGAGATCCGTTTTTTATGTACGCAATTATATGCGCGGCCGGAGCAAGGAAACACCCACCAACAACCCAGACACTCCCCTTTCCCAGATGTGCTGTCGTTGACTTATGAGTCCCTAAACCATTCTGTTCTTTACGTGTGTACTTACGAGTGTATATGTGCTCCGTCCGTGCAATTCTTTATAACCGCGCCTCCATGCATTCATTTAAATGCCCCCCCACCCACTTTTATTTAAATTTGCAAGTACGTATTTCTACACTGCCCATCCGCACGTATGTACCCAAGTGCAATTCACATGCCCGTGCTTAAAGCACTTACGAGTGTATATTCAACGTAACTTATGTAAATAAAGTTACTACGCATGTGCAGTTGATCCGATCCTAAAAATACGCACGGAACTCCCCGTGAAAACGGTTCTCTGAATGCGGCCCCTGATATATACTGTAGCTTTAAATTCACTATATTGGGGCTAATCCAGTCCTCTGCAAAAGTGACGTTTTCAGATCACTAAGGGCCAGATCCACAGTTAGGAACGTCAGCCCACTTGTGTGTAAGTGTGTGCATGCGCCCTCCGTATGTTACGTGCGTTTGCCGCACTTGACATCTATAGCACAGAACTAAGGGCTCTGTTTACAAAGATTAACCTATTAAAGTAAACTTTCCTTCTCCAGGCTCGCTTCTCCTTGCAGCGAGCCTGGCAGGTTCGTTCACCTCATTTACAAATACTACCGCCCCTACGGCGAGGTCCCGCAATAATCTACAAGGTCATCACAGACATCGTAGTATCCTCGCATCTGTAGGAACAGTGAATGAAGCCATGCACATGCACAGGGCCAGATTGAGAGCCATGTTGGCCTGGGGCTGAAAATCATCAAGGGCCCACACTAAATATTATGCTTTGGAGGAGGAAGTCAGTTCCTGCAGGGGGAAGCCTGGAGATCTGCTGTGTGTGGAGGCCTTTTTTCAGATAGAGGCCTGGGACTGTAGTCCCATTAGCCCCATTGTTAATCTGGCCATGCACATGCACAGCAGCTCTCTTTTGTGACTGCGGGCCGTATGCAGAGCTCCGGCTGCATTGCAGATGATGGGACTACTGGGGATCTAGACACATGATGGGACTACTAGGGGGGATCTGGACACATGATGGGACTACACAATTCATAAAAAAAAAAATTTTTTTTTTCCAGTTTTTCTCCCTTAAAAACTAGGAGCGTCTTATGGTCAGGTGCGTCTTATGGAGCGAAAAATACGGTACTTCATTTTTATGCAGTAATGCCCATTTTCATGTGAAATTGAACAGAAGAGGGCTTTGAAATAGAGTTTTAAGTTGATAGGAATGAAGAAGAAAGGGGCTGGTCCTCCCCTCTGTCCCCCAAGTTCACTCCCCTCTTCTGTGCAGACTTTAAACCCCTGCACATACTGAAAGCCTGCAGAAGTCTGAATATGGTCCCAGGATTGGAAAACACCTGCATTTTGCATGTGTGCATGCTTATGTGCTGCATTCCCTGTATCGGATTTGGAACCTTTGGTTCCAGAGTTCCGTGCTGGGAGCATCCGATGGCTAGGTGGGATGCTGATGGCTTATATGCTAAATGGCAGGGGGAAGGTATTCAAATAGTACAGTGAGGGCATGCTAAGCTTCCTCCATACTACTGTATCTAGACTCCATACAGTGGTGACCAGCATTGGAATAGAAAGTCTTGATCCAGTCCATGTAATAGGAAGCCATATGAGCTGAGGGTATTCTAAATTCCCATACTTCAGAAAATAAATGCTGCGTCCAGTGGCGCACCCAAGGGGTTACCCAGAAACCCCATCACAAATTGTATGTTATGTCTCCCAGGAAGAGACATGCTGCAGACAGTGGAGGTGCCGTCCTATCATATGCACAGAGCTACTGCTCTACTGCTCTCTCTGTGCACTCTCTGTCCACTCCATGCATAGGCGTTAGAAGGGAAAGGGGGCCCTGCATGTCTGGAACGTTAATCACACTGGCCGGCAGCTTCTTTTAAGTTATATAGAGATTTAGGGTGTCCAGTGCCCCCCTCCTCCTCCCTCCCAGTCAAAATAACTGAACCGTGATGCAGGCACCTGACCTTCAATTGCCTGCATCATGTCAATAAGCAGAGTACAGCCCGTGCATTGCTGAGGATCTGTGAGATCTAGAGGTAAGAGAAGTGTATTTATTTTTACGGCACTATAAAATGTTTATTTTTACAGGAGGGTGTGTGTGTGTGTGTGTGTGTGTGTATGTGTGTATATGTATATATGTGTGTGTGTGTGTATATTTATATATGTGTGCATGTGTGTGTATATATTGTCAGCCATCAGACAGCGGTCCTGTCCAGCTCCGCCCCAGTACCACCTGGCCCGTCTACTCTCACCCAACCAGACTCAGGCCCCACCTCCCTGCTAGGAGGTCAGGTCTGTGGTCTTCGCCACCTCTTTAGCAGTATAGCTAGGTGATTACCAGGACCTCTTTTTGCTCTGGGGCATTAAAAGGACTTTGAGCACTACAGTTGGGCATATAATGAACTGGAAGCATGAATGCGGGGCATAGGAAGGATTGGAAGCAATTGCATCAATTTATAACTTTAGGTGAGTAACGGTACCCTTTTCACACAAATCAGACAGACTGGTAATGTTGCTGGGTGTCTGAAGCCTCCAGCTACAGACAGGGTTATTCTCCACACCCTCTTTCACACAGAGCTCACAGGTGGAAGACCTGGGTCTAATCAGTTAGTTGGAGCTGGGGAGGAGCCTAGACAGGGAATTTTGTGCTAGTAAGCTGCAGGGACCTGGGAAATGTATATTTGCTCCTTTGGACCAGATCCAGACCCCTGCACAACAGACGAATGCCGCACACTAGATGTCTCGCAGCCGATCTCCAGGTATATTGGACCGTATTCAGAGATCCGTTTTTTAAAAGTACGCAATTATACGGACGCACATAGCAACACCCCTGACACTCTCCTCACACTGACGGGTTTTTGTTGAACTTAGAACTGCCATAGGACACCCTTATGTGTGCGTGTGTAATTACGGGCGTACTTCAAGGTACGTACGTGCGTATCTATCTAACCGCACCCTCAAATACCCATTTAAATGCATCCCCCCACCCTGTCTCACGTAACTTCGAACGTTCGGATTTCAACCACGCCCCCTCCGCATGTATGTCCCCAAGTGCGATTCCCAAGCACGTGCCTAATGGACTTCCGTACGTAAATTCAACATACACAGCGTAAATAAAGTTACTACGCATGCGCAGTTTATCGGATCCTAAAAATACGCACGCAACATCGCGTGAAAATGGATCTGTGAATACGACCCACGAAACTTAGTTCCGTACGCCTTGAAATCAATCCGACAGTATGCAATAAGGTGGGCAGGGGGAGCATTTACATTTCACAGTGTGGGTGTGTTTTAATGGTCACGCACGGATCAGCGATAGTACGGACCGCTGATCTGCACGTGTGACTTAACGCTGCCCAATGCCATTCACGTATGTGTCACGTAAATACTTACGTGTGGGCGTGCCAATTTTACGTTAGTACAAAATACGTCTGAATTACGTTAAGTAGGCGGGGTTTGTATTTAAAGTGTACAGTATGGGCGTGCTTAGCTGCGTAAATTCGTTCAGCACATACGTACGTGGTGGTTACGTGTGAAAAAGTTAAGGTAGGGTTTGGGAAGCGTATCTTGACAAAATACGTCCGTGCAAGGGGTGTGCCGAGGGGAGTGTAGCGAACTTACGTGCACGAAAATACGCACCGCGAATAAACGTATGGCACACGTAGTTCTGGATCTACCCCAATGCACACAGCATTTTTGTGTAAGTAATAATATTATTTATTATAGATATATTTCTCTATCTAGCTACTGAGAACTGAATTAAAGCAGATTACAGGAATTGCTCTTTAAATAGCTTAACAATTGTTACGCTAAAAATATCATGTCTGCTCTGTCTGCCTCTGTTTCAGACTGTACTGAACAGTGAGCGAGTACGGTCACTGGCACAGGACCGCACCTCCTACCACCACCCACTGTCCTGTGGCATTTATTAATTCCCCACCAGTTGTGCACCCCCAGCAGGAGCAGAGATGTTACGGACACCCCAGAGACTGTTATGTGCAGCACTAAGCTGTAAATTGGTGTTTTAAAACTGCTAAAAGATGCTCAACACCTGCTAACTTAAAATAGTTTGTTTCTAATAGCAGCTGAACCAGACACAGAGAGGGCACAGCATGTACCTGGAGTGCTCATCTCTCTCTCATCACTTCTGTACGCTGCTCATTACTGGCTTTCCATTTTCTTTTTCTTCCATCTTTCAGGGGTCCTTTCTTACTATCTGGAATCGCTATTTATGTCCATATAGAATAGCACAATGGTACATCACACAAAATAATAACGTAGCTTTGGCACATGCTGCTTGAGACGATACACAATCAAGTCTCTATCTGTCGCCACTTCTTCCTACTCCTTTTTTAATTAACAGAATCAAGCTGTCCTGAAATTGTCAGTATACTTCCCACAGAACTCCAGTTCACGTCTCTATTCTCCTCTTCTATTTTTTTCTCTATATTGTGGTTTTCATTTAATTGTCTGCACGGATTGCCAAATAGAGCACGGAGTTGATTCAGACCTGGCAAGATCAAAATGGGTTCATCCTACACCCCCTGGTGGTGGGGCATGACATCCAGGCCCTTCTGGCACATGTAGTTCTCTTGATCATGGGTTCTCCACCAGTGGGACTTGGATCACTCTCTGGCAGGTTTGCCGACTTTTTAAAGCTTCTCTTCGGGGGAAGCCAGAGGGAAGCCATAGATTGCCGCAAGGGAGCGGGGCTTAATGACGCGATTTATGCAAATCGCATCAAGTCCCGCCCCCTGTCAATCATTCATGTAATCTCTAGCGTTACATGGGATGAACTTGGCTTGATGACATCATCAAGCCCCGTCCCTCCCTTGTAACTATAGGGATTACAACAGATATTAGTAGCTGGTCGGGGATGGAGGGAAATCACAGCAAAAATATCTAAACAACAATAACCCTGAATATGACATATATAATGGATTGTGGGCATGTGTCTACACGATATGCAAAGTGGTACTTGACATGACTCCATAGTAGGTTGAGAACCGCTACTCTAGATAATTTACTGCCTCTTTTTCTCTATTTAATCGCTACCCCAAATCTATGACATCCTTTGAATGTTCATCTGTTAATCTACAATCTTGGTCAAATAAAAAATCAATTGTACAATAGCACAACATCAGTACCCTTTACATACATGGTCGGCTAATATTAAGCACTAACACAGGCCAAACACCTGCTTTTGCTGGCAACAGTGCTTGTTAAACCTCTGATAAATACATATAGCAATCTGTTTGCAAGATATACGGATGTGCTGAAACACATATGCTGTAAGCTGTCTGTTTCAGCGGTCTTCATGTGCACACATATATTTATGCCTTTACTCTTCTTGCAGTGAAGCAATCTAGAAAAACATTAACTTCAATCAAGGATACAGACCTCTCCATAAAGAGATACTTCTCATCCCTATGTATGGATGTATTTATCCTATTTACACTGGCATTAGATATCTGGATGTTATATTATGAAATTATATTGACTACAGCTCATCCATGTACACAAGATTACTGTAGTTAAAATGCTGAATGAGTATGTAGCAATAGGTTATATTTCACATCATATACAGTATACAAAAAAGACTTCACGTTAAAGTACCTGAATGTAAGGACTTTAATAGGACAGTAACAAATGATGACAATATTTGGCTGATGGATGGAACTTCTGGGTATTTCCCTTGTTGAAATAAGCTGCCCCAGTTGTCGATACATCAGAATCAAAGAAGAGTTTGAGAGCTTGATGTAGTAGTAATCAGAACCAGATATCCTATAAGTCAACCTGCTTTGTGCCTAGCATCCGACCCTGCCAATTACACTATTCCTATTCGCTGTCACTGTCATTGGGCCTGATCCAGAGTAACGCCCGCCGTCCGAGCAGCCGATCTGCGCATGCGCCGGGCAGATGTTGCCCGGCGTTGCTACGGCAATGCCCGATCCTGGATCGGGCGTCCGTAGCAGCGCCGTAGGGACGCTGGAGGGGGCGTCCTCCAGCGTCCCTACGCTCACGTTACTGCTGGTGGGCGGGGGGAGGTAAGTAAATGAGGGTGGGGGGGCGTGCTAAACGGCCATACGCTCCTGTGCGAGCGTATGGCCCCTTCCTTACGCCGGCTGAAGTTAGGGTAGCCTTCAGCCGGCGTAAGGAAGGGGCCATACGCCCGCACAAGGGGAGTGCCAGGGGGAGTGAGCGATGTAACGCTGAGCGTTAGTACGCTCAGCGCTACATCGTACCTCTGGATCAGGCACATTATCACAGAAGCTATTTAAGGGTGCCCAGGATAGAGATGAGGGACCGTGTTCACACCTAAGAAGCTCCAGCTGCTTAGGTGCGTAATTTGCCGAATGTAACTACTGCGCATGCGCAGTAGTGCATTTACGTAAACTACGTACCAGATAGGCACGTAGACATACCCAGATAGGCACGTAGACATACCCTCCAACTGTACCGATTTAGCCGGTACAGTGCCGTTTTTTAACGGTCTGTACCGGCAGAAGAGGCTGTACCGACTTGTACCGATAATGGCACAGTCGGTGGTCAGCCAGAAAACTCCCCCATACTTACCTAGGATCCTCTGCGGTCTGTTTGGCGCCTGGCACTTTCTTTCTGTTTAGACTGAAGCGTAGCCGCTGCTCCGCTACAGTCTAAACAGAAAGAAAGTGTCAGGTGCTAGGATCCTCTGCGGTCTGGTCTGTCTGTGCACTGATGCTGACGGGATGACGTCAGCTCCAGTGTGAGGAATCCTACTCTGCAAGAGCACGCGGCAGGTAAGTATTCTCTACACTAAAGAATTTTCTTTCTTAATTCTTATTTTTTATTTTTTTTATAATTATGAGGCAGGAGAGACAGTGGGGATATTGAGGGGGCCCAGTGACATGATGATTTTGGATACTGGTGGGCAGGAGAGACAGTGGGGATATTGAGGGGACACAGTGACATGATGATTTTGGATACTGGTGGGCAGGAGAGACATTGGGGATATTGAGGGGGCCCAGTGACATGATGATTTTGGATACTGGTGGGCAGGAGAGACATTGGGGATATTGAGGGGACACAGTGACATGAGGATTTTTGATAGTAAACTCATATAACAAGGTGAAAAATAAAGAGAGTAAAGCACCGCCCCTTCTCTGGACAAGCCACACCCCCTTTATGGACACGCCTCCCAGGTGTACCGATTTTTAAGTGAAAAATGTTGGAGGGTATGCGTAGATTGCCTCTGGGCGGTCTTTACAGACTGCATGGAGTAGTTTAGTTACAAAGAGGCGACGTAATGCTGTCTCGGGGAGTGTTTACTTAGAAGTGGGAGGGATTTGGATTAGACGGGGAGGGCGGGGAGAGGCATTGGGGTAGATTCGTATGGCGGCAGACCTAGTCGTAAAAGTTAAGGTAAGAATTTGGACATGTAAGTGTCCAAATTTCCTACCGACAGCGGGGAGTGCAGGGGGCGTGAACTTCCCATTACAGATGCGTAACTAAGGACCCCCACATGCACTTAGGTCCTTAGTTACACAGCCATAGCGGGGAGTGCAGGGATCCTTAGTTACGCAGACGTAGCGGGGGAGCGCACCCCCCTGTCCAGATTCCTACCTTTACTTTTACGACTAGTCATAATGGGGCTTCCCCCCGCCCTGGACCCTTCATTTACATGGCTATCCCCGCCTATATGGGCCATCGTAAGTGAAGGGTCTGCCCATTCACCATAAGTATTATGAAGTTATGTACATTGGTACTTACCAGGGCCAGATAAACCATGGGGCAATGGGGCGGTCGTCCCGGGGCCCCCACACACAAAGGACCCCCACAAAGTGCTGTGAAAGAGGATGGATGTCAGTGATTGACATCCTCCTCTTAAGCACAGTCAGTGATTGTGTTATCTCTGGCACACTTTACTATTTGTCCCATGCGTGTGTATACATTTTGTGGTTTTTTTTCTTCGGGGATCCGGTTCAGACACTGACAGGCTGTCAGTGAAGCCTAAGAGTCATCGCTGCCTATAGAGAGAGACGGAAGTCTCCAGCTCTAGCGATGACTCATTCACACAAGTTTCTCTCACAGGGGGGTCTATTTACAGAGATCATTTTAGTGCGGTAGGGCCAGTTTTCACTTCAAAACTGGCCCTATCGCATTAAAATGAAGTGTCACATATTTACAGGACGTCGGAGCGGAGTTTTACACTCCTCTCCCGGCGTCAGACTAACGCCAGCTCAGGCTGGCGTTAGTGACAATTATTCTGGCGATGTCCCCATATACCCCTCTTTTCCTCCCCCTAATAGCTGTTATTAAGGGAAGGAAAAGGAGGGCATGTATGGGGAGACCGTCGGAATACATCCCAATCGAGCCCCAGTTAAAAAAAAAAATATGTTGTTTTTTTATAAGTTAAAAAATAAATGAATAAACCCCATAGAAAATAGGAAAAAACATTATTCACCTGTCCGGGTGTCCCGTCAGGCTGCAGCAGGCACTCCAATAATTAATAATTATAACAATACAGATCCGTGTAATATGGACAGCCCATAAGTGTGGGTGGTATACACAGAAATTTGTATATAGATATTGTTAATGCATTCAAAGGTAACAGATACTGAAAATTCCCATTGGAAATCAGTATATGATATATATGAGATTTAGCCTGTTCAAAGTTATGAATCCACAGAGCACCACTGTGAGCTGACAAAATATTATCCCAGAGATCAAGGCAGGAATGGACGGAGATAGAATGCGCTTCAACCTCCATTAGAGCGCCCGGTGTCACACGTTACCCAGACAAAGAAGTAATAGAGTGTGAGTAACAGACCTTATTATATATAGTCGGATACTAGGAATTTTCAGTATCTGTCACATAATGCATTAACACTATCTATATAAATGCACATTTCTGTGTTTACCACCCACATTTCATATTGAAGATTATTGAATCTCTGTATTTTTTTGTGCAGTCCGCTTAAATCTGTATTGTTATAATTCACACATATTGTAGTGAATTATCTGTGTGTCTAGACTAGCTGCTTTTTATATAACACAATTGTGCACAATTACTAATAAATAAGTTCAACTTACGCAGTTGCTAGCCCGTTATGACAAAATGGCCAAATACATACAGATACAAAGAGCGGCACTCTGAGATTATTAAAGTACTAGGAGTCCATCATGGCTTCTGTTTTCAGTTCTAATGACAAAATTTTTATATTTTAATAATTCTGCAGAGCGCGCACCGCGGAGGACAGAGCCGGAGGAGAGGCAGCAAAGGTAAGTTTACTATACAGTACTTAAAAGTGGTTGAGGAATGGTAATTTACATAGAGGGGTCACAAGCTGGGTGGACACAATGTGTGGCAATAGTGTTACCTGGACATAGAAGCTGAATGGACACAAAGAGGGGGGCAATAAGGCTGAATGGACACAGAAAGATGGGGCACAAAGGCTTGTTGGACAAACAGAAGGAAGGGGCCACTAAGGCTGACTGGACATTAATACAGAGGGGACACAGAAGCAGAGGCAATAAGGATAGACACACATAAAGAGGTGGAAATAAGATAGGCTGGATACAAAGAGGAGGCAATAATACTGGTTGGAAACAGAAGGAATGGGAAATACGGCTGGTTGAAAACACAGAAGGGGGGGGGTATAAAGCTGACTGGACACAGAAGGAGGAGTTATAAGACTGGTATAAGGCTGGTTGAAAACACAGAAGGAGGAGGTATAAAGCTGACTGGACACAGAAGGAGGAGTTATAAGACTGGTTGGACAAACGGGGTAAACATTAAGGCTGACTGGACACAGAAAGAGAGAGCAATAAGGCTGATTGGATATACAGAAAGAGGCAATTAGGCGGGATGGAGGGTTGGAGTAAAGGAAAGCAAGGGTTAATATAATGGTAAATGAACTGATAAAGGATAATATATTGGAACGTAATCTATGTTACTTCTTGCAACGTAGATTGCGTACACGCATATATACACATTTTTTTTTAAAGTAACAATAAGTGCCCTCTCTGACTACCATTTTATGTGTGCACGTGTGTATTTACTTAATTACATTTGCTGTATGTTAATGTGAAGCAGGGACCCCCCGGGATTTAGTTGCCCAGGGGCTCCCACAGACCTTAATCTGGCCATGGTACTTACGTACAAGGAACATCTGCCACGCGCATGCGCAGATGTTCCCTGACAGGAGACTGCCCGGGACTGGTAAGGTTCTGCATGTGGAAGGCATGTATGTGAGTAGAGTGCAGGGGATGTGCTGGGGGTGTGCACTCCCCTCACACATATGGAATTCTGAATATCAAATTCCGCTGTAGAGGCTAATGTATGAAATGTTATTGCAGTGCTATATGATAATTATGCTGATTATTGGTTGATTGGTCAGATTATTGTATAGTGTATGACATGGACTGATTTGTCTTGTTTGACTTGTCTGACTTGTCTGATTTTAGGACAAAATCGTCAACATGTATGCAGTCCTATAGATACAGTACATATACTCTACCCACACATTATACCCCCACCATGCCCACATACTATTACCATTACCCCCACCGTGCCCACATACTATAATCACACATTACACCCCCCCCACATACTATAACCACACATTACCCCCACCCTACATGCTATAACCACACATTACCCCCCTCACATATTATAACCACATATTACGCCCTCTCACATACTATAACCACACATTACCCCTACCCTACATGCTATAACCACACATTACCCCCACACATTGCCAAATTGCTTTCATTTGTCTGACTAGATGAAGTTGTGTGTGTAAATACAAACTAGTGACTTTATCTCTGTTAATTTACATCACAACCAATATAGAGGAGAGAGATTTCCATAGTGGCTAATTCCAGCCTGAGTTTATAAATTCAGACTAGGAAGTGCCTCTGGGCTAAAATAAAGCTAAGGATGTTGTTCTTCCAAAGTACAGAAATCTGATGCGACAGTGAGCGTGCACTACTCGAAAACTGCAAGAAATGTGGCTATTGACAGTCCTGTATCAAAGAGAAAGAGCGAGGTACAGTAACTTAGTCTGCTCTGTGTTCTTGCATATGAATTGAGTTGCCTGAAGCTATCTAACAGTTAACCCTCTTCTCCCCAGACCTGGACCCAGAGTCAAAATAATCTGAAAATGCATAGTAAGATGCAGGCACAGAACACAGAGAAAATCTGTATGCAGTCCCTTCCTTGTAACCAAAGGCCACAATTTGCCACTAAGAATTCTCTTTTAGCCAGACAGGAGACCTTTAAAATATAACAAAATGAGCATGACTGACATTGAATGCTTTAAAACCTTGAAATAAAACTTGCAACATTTATATTAGCAAACATAATACATTATGTTGAGCATTACTGGGCTATATTCAGTGCATAAATGTAGATCAAAGCCTCAAAGACTTACTATAAAATGTATTTATCTGGCTACACCCTCTGCACCTTATTATGGACCTAAATAGGAGTGCCCTAGGGCTTCTCTAACTGCCCATGCGTATTTTCCTTCTTAAGTGCGTAGTTTTCCCTACCCTGCCCTCCCTGGCTACTTACCATACCTCCCCCATCCCACTCTTCTTTTAAATTCCCAGAGGCTGCCCTGGCAGGCCTCTTTCCTCCAAAAAAACTATGTGCGGCCTTTAAAGATCAGACATAGCTAATCAACGTACCTAAGTGGTAGGTTGATTCTTTATTTTCCACAACTAAGAAGCTGGAGCTTCTTAAGTCTGAATATGGCCATTGTTCTTTTACCAACAGTGGCACAATAGACTGTTACTTGTGGATGAGTTAATCAATACCAGCACAGCAACAAATTGTATTCTAGAACCGTTTATATACTGGTAAATGTCTAGCACAAATGTTTATTTGCAGATAGGATGCTGAAATTCTTATATGTTTGGACCGCAGAGTTACAAATTACAGGCTTGCAATATCTGCATGATTACACAGCTAATGACTTCCCTTGCACACGAGCAGGGGCGTTTTAAGAAGTGGGGGGCCCTTGTGCAGGATTTGTACATTGGGCCCCCTCCCCTTAGTTGAGACAGGACTGTCCCGATTCGTGGACCTCAAAAGGGGTGGGGCCTGACAGGGCTGTAAACCCCATCCCTTTTTCAGCCCGTGAACAGGGACAGTCCCACCGCAGGGGAAGGGGGACTCATTCGGCATCTATTTATCTTAGAGGGAAGAAATAGATGCCGAATGACCCCCCTTCCCCTGTCAACCCTAGGTGCAGGATGAATGCCACAGGGCCCCCTGTTCTGAGGGGCCCGTGTGCACTGCACACCCTGTACCTATTATATATATGCCTATGCACACGAGTAGACTTCCAATAAACAGGACCTATCTTAACTCTTCTGACTCCAGTGTAAGAACCAGAGTTTAAAAATAAGAGAAAAATAGGTGGGAATTTACACCTGTGCAAAACCATGTTAAATTCCAGGAAAAGTCAAATGATTAATATTATCATTTGCATGCAGCGAGAATACTTTGCT
This sequence comes from Limnodynastes dumerilii, assembly GCA_011038615.1. Taxonomy (NCBI): domain Eukaryota; kingdom Metazoa; phylum Chordata; class Amphibia; order Anura; family Limnodynastidae; genus Limnodynastes; species Limnodynastes dumerilii. The sequence continues at coordinate 612,095 of WWET01000334.1, forward strand.
TTTGCTATTATTTAGACCTGGGCTTCAAAACATCGCTTCTCAACTCTAATACAGTTTGCAACGGATGAAATTTGCCTCCCCTGCAATTCAGCATGGTTTAAAACTTTAAAATCTTTCGTCCCTTTAGTTTAAAACACTCTTTAGTTTTAAAAAATGAATGATAAAATGGTATCTACAGTATTGCTCTTTAAGTAATTTTTTGCTGCATAAACTGCTTTTTCTTTATTAATATAAAGTATAAGTATAATCACATTTTCCTTAGTAATTCTCCTGTGAGCGCAACTCAGTGAGTGTAGCAAAAGCTCTATATCAGGATTAACAGAAGAACTCATCTGAAGTCACCACAGTACAGTATGAAAGGACAGAGCACTCATTTCTCAAATGTGTTGTCACCCATAGCATGTTATGTTCTGGCCATTCTGCAATAACTTATTAGTCTAAATGTGACACATTATTGAAGCATCACAAGGGCAAGCTGGTGAAGTCAATGGAGGTCAGCCACTACTATTTTACAGGTCTGCTCACTTGGTAGATAGTTAGATGCAGGATAGACTCTCTTTCGATATGTGATTCTGACATGAAAAACTGGGTATGCAATTATGTAAACAATACTTTAAAGTGATTTCAGCATTTGTGTACATTGGGGCTGATTCAGAGATGCGATTGCGAAAAGATCGCAAATATACGCATCTAATGTTAAGATCCTAGCTGGTTCCAGCCCACTGCATAAACAGTCACTCCCCTTGCAAACAGCGGTGGATCTTAAACTTAGACCACCATTGACTAGCCCTAATTCTACGCTGTCATTTGGGATCTTAAGTGACCTGGTAGCGTTCATTTAAGATCCTAAGTGTCAGCCCGCGCCCACTTTCCCTTATTTCCCTGCCTCCCCCCACCCATTTCCATGCAAATCCTTAAGATCTTAAAGATTCGCTGCACTTAAGATCTTAAGTGCTTGCGTGCGATTCAAACTTACGCTTTAGCGAATTTACGCTCCTAACCGCTACGTAGACGGCGTTGCACTATTACTACGCATGCGCAGTTTTGCGAATTTTCTAGGATCTTAAATATACGCTCCTAAGTGCCGTGGAAATCGTATCTCTGAATCAGGCCCATTATTCATAAAGGGGATAATTCAGAGATGCACTTTTTTTTTTAGGTGCAAGTGTAGACCTGAGCAATACCACGTTGAACTGCAAGGGGAGGCAACTTTACATTGTGAAAGCAGAATTACCGTATTTCCCCATGTATAAGACGCACCTTTTTTGGAAAAACCTGGTGTCCAAAAACAGGGTGCATCTTATACAGGGGGGTTACCATTTTAACATCCAGCCACAGTCTGGTCACAGGCTGTAACCGCAGGACTTCATTTCCCAGTCTCAGCCACCGCAGGATGTCATATTCTGACCGCAATCCCGCTCGCTGGATGATCTGAAAGGTAAGAAAACTTTAAAGGGGAGAGGGGAGCTTTGCCAATGTACAAGATGCATTTTTAATTTTGGGACTCCAAAATTAAGGTGCGTCTTATACAGGGGTACGTCTTGTACATTGGGAAATAAAGTATATACCTAAAAAAGCTTTTGTCCCCTTTTTGTACCCCCCTCTTTCAGGTTTTCTTACTTTTCAGATCATCCAGCGAGCGGGACTGCGGCCAGAATATGACGTCCTGCGGTAGCTGAGACTGGGAAATGAAGTCCCGCGGTCACAGCCTGGTAAGAAAACCTGAAAGAGGGAAGGGAGCTTTTCCCCATGTACAAGATGCACTTTTAAATTTGGGACCCCAAAATTAAGGTGCGTCTTATACAGAGGTGCGTCTTGTACATGGGGAAATACGGTAGAATATAGAAGTGAAGTTTCTTAGCTCACCTCTCATTTACATATTTGACATAAAGCTATGCAGAATATGAGTTTTATGCAGGAGACTCCCGGAAGAACGGCCCAATTTCCAGGAGCCTGCAAACCTCCCTCATGGCTGACACCCGAGTAATCACCGTGTTATCCCTCCCACCAGCTCCCGCCACATCTGAGAGAATGCGGGTGATTGACAGGGGCGGGGCTTAATGGTGCGATTTGCAAAAATCACGTCATTAAGCCCTGCTAACTCGCTGTAATCTATGGCTTCCCTTCGTGAAGCATTCAATAGTTACAGGTATCTCAGTGAACATAGATATAATAGATAGATAGATAGATAGATAGATAGATAGATAGATAGATAGATAGATAGATGATAGATAGATAGATAGATAGATAGATAGATAGATAGATAAATGATAGATAGATAGATATATTCTGCGTGTAAAGGTAGATACAGGTTACATGTGTAAATGTTTATATAGGTAAATGTAACAGCAATTATTATCAACATTAAAATAATTAGTTTGAGGCAGTGTTTTTATCTTTTTCAAAAATCAATACAAAATCTGTCAGCCCAAGTAATAATTTTGATATTTAATGCTACTATGTGTCCACAGGCACATGAATATTAACCCAGCTGCTTCTGCTAAAAGTAATTGTATATATTGCAGATTATTTTATAGATTTTGCCACGTCCATTCAAACTAATCCTGATTGCAGGCAGCAGAGTGTACATTAAATGGTGTGGAGGGTTTCAGATCTCCATGTGACCTTCATTATAATAAATTCTCCCAGTCAGTAACACAAGGTTGATAGACTCTAAGGGCCTTATAATAGGTACCAAGAAAATGACAGAATAGAACATCCTCTCATCCCATTGCATGTCCTTTACATCTGATACTGAACAATTGAAGTAACAAAGAGACATCACAAAGGACTCTAATGGGCTATTGGCTCTTTTTGTTTCTGTCATTGTGTCACTCTGCTTTTACTAGAATAGCCTTGATAAGCATGAGAACCTTTTTCTTTTCCAAGGTAACACTTTTCTGGAAATAGTACAACTTAATGGTTCACAGATCTTTGTTCCTTTTTTTCGATTCAACAGATAGATTTTTGTTGTCTATCAGTCTTTCTCTCCCAATTTTCTGGATCATTTTCACAGTAAAACAACAAAATAAATGCATAACAGTTCTTTGGCTAGGTGACTTGGGATGAAGAAATCTATGTGAGGGATCAATATTTTTCTGCATTGAATGTGGTAGGTCCAAGTCTTAGTTGTAGCTGGGAAGATTGCATTGATCAGAGGGATTATAGAACCACAGACAAAGGAAGGTGTTTATTTGTAAATATTGTATTTGAGAGCAGATATGAGATTTGGCTGTTTCTGCTATCAATAAGTAAAATAAAGTGTTAAACATATGGTTTTCAAGGTAAGATTTTTACACAACCGCTGTGAGAACCCACACATTAGGCAATCAACGGAAAGGCCCGCAGCCAGGGATAACCTCTGCACTGCTGAGAGGCTTGATGCAGTTATTCCTTGGATGATGTTGAGAAAGATTGTTGTGGCAATTGCTTGTGTGTTTTATGCTCCCCAAATAGGCAATGTGTTATAAATGAGCCATCTGTGAGAGCGGTTACTTGGAGAGAAGTCATATACACTCTCATCATGTGAAGAAGGCACAGTAGCTCTAATGTTTAACTGGGCCTGCCGAGTAAGTGCACTGGGTATACCAATGAGAACATCAGTGCTTTTGTAAGTCTGAAACCAGACTGAGCACCAGTAATCGTCACAGAAATACTGCAGGTTTTGGAGTATAGACTCATAAAATCATTATTAGGGAGAGCATAGCCATTCAGAGTTCCATCTGAAAAGACTTGTGTGTTTGTTTTCTTTCTCTGCAGTAAACCAAATGCATCTAAATACGAAAAAAGTGAAACATTTAAATTACAATGGCACTAAACTGACTAGATCTCTCTTTGCTTGAATGTAAACTCTTGGCTTTTTATAATTGAACTCATTGTGTATATTGTATTAAATAAACATGAAGGCAGGTTCTATCAAAGCACACATTTGGGACTTTAGAAGACTTCTAAATGTAAATAGTTACTATAAATGGTGAATATCTGCTTCAGTTTATCTATTGGACTCGTTTGTTTAAAAGTACAACACATCCAGTTTTCTATAGACAGGGCGTTAGCACCATTTTCAACTTCTAGTTCTGTTTTTTGAGAGCCCTCGTTCGATTCTAAAAATGGTAAATGTATTAGTGCAATTTTTTATCTAGATAAAAACAAAAATTAGATTTGACTTTTGTGCAGCAAGTTTACAGAATCCAGATAAAGGGTGGGGAGGGGGCATTGTCCAGGCCCATTGCTGTTATGATAAAATGTCCTTACTGTAGCAGCTCGGAAAGGCTGATATTTAACAGTCCTATAGTCTTCTGACCATTGTATGCCACACTATCCATTTTTAGAAACACCTAGAAGAATGTATTTAAAGGTTGCACACACACCACAGTTCTGATCAGTTATAATTGGGGGGGTAGTGATGAGAAGGTTGCTTATACCACAGTGATTTTTTTTAGGGGGGAACGAGGTTTTTCCTTAAATTCCGGCAGTATGCGATAAAATATTGCCATTTGGTTCCCCCTATAACACTAGCAAACGCTGTCCCCTGGGCATAGGCCGTATAGGCAAACCCCTGCCGCGAAGGCACAAGATTTAAGCTGGGTACATGCTGGCAAGTTTCAGTAATGATCCAACATCGTTACTGTATTAGCAAACAACTATGTACCCAATGTTGTAGAGTACACACTGAAATTATTATTCTTCATTTCTTTCCATCATGCATTAAAGACATCGAGCATCGTTGATTGCAGAAATTAGGAGCTCCCAAAAATCAAATGAAACGATCATTTGCTATTTTAGATACTTCTGCAGCATTGTTGGGAGAACACAATGTGGAGATATCTGCCGAAACTGTCATTTGATCACGTGACCTGTACGATTATCAGTAGAAAAAGCTCAGTGTGTACCCAGCTTTAGAGGGGAGCAATCAGAGCAAGCAATCGCCCAACTCCCTAGGCAGCACGCACCTAGCCAATGGAAAAAACTAAAATGATCTAAAAATCCCTACTGCACAAAGCCACTATACACATGGAACATCTAACCTAAAATCATTTTTAGTTTATTTAAACAAATAAATAAATTATATAAAAAAACATGTATATAGATACTGGTACACTCAGCTTATAATAATCATACACCATACGTGGAACTTGTAACAACCTTGCATTAGTAGTTAAAGTATTGGACTGGATCCAGAGCTAATAAGTCCTCTGACTAGGATGTTCCGCAAGCATACCTTCAGATGTACGGAACTAAGTTCCATGCGTCTGAAGGTACTATGAGAGGGGCCAACCCAGATACGGCCAGATACGCATGCCATATCACCTCCATACAGGCAGGGATAGGCATGTAAATGAAGGGTCAGGGTCAGGGAAGGAAACATATGTATTCATTCACATCCGTACAGATGCAGATCAATGTGTAAAACTAAAGGTAGCCTTCTGGACAGGGAAGTGTCCAGATTTACTCTTTAGAGGGGAGTGACATGCACTCCCCTCTACGTTGCGTAATTTCAGTCCTTAGCACGCACATAAAGCATATGAGGGTCTAGATCTGGCCCATTATTATTATCCAATAATCCTAGAGATCGGTATATATGCACATTAAAAAGAAATACAATGTGCTTGCAATACGGTTTACGGTTAATACACACACATGGGGCCTGATCCAGACCTACGCTCGTGTCCGTAGCACGGCAATAGGCACTCCCCTTGCCCGTACTAAGTTTTACTTTCTTATGCTCAGCAAACCCTACCCTAACTTTCCTGAGCATAACCGTGTGCGTCAGTAAGCTCCTTGCTTAGTTACGACGCTTAGCACTCCCATACTGTCGATTTAAATACCTCACCCCACCTTCGGTGCGTATTTACGGATTTCATATGGCAGGCACACCCCCTCGAGAGTAAATAAGAAGGTGTTACGATCAAGGCCCATACGCTCAGATTCACAGAGCGTAACATGAGCGTACAAATGGCCGTTTTTACACTTACGACCACCGTAAAAACGAGCCGTAGGTCTGGATCAGGCCCATGGACCCTAAAATAAGATATTAAAAGCTTTGCTATTTGTAAATTGAAATGATCTTACCAATCTGGAAGGTCTGGGGAATCCTAGATGTTACAGCATATTATGTTCCAACAAGTAAAGCAGTAGGAGTTCGATTATAACTGACCTCATCCTAGCATTCAAATGGAAAGACAATATTATAGCCGTAAGAGACAAACCAGATTTACATTAATCAGATCACCATTTAAACATGTTACAGAAGACCAAACTTGTTTGAAAGGTGGCTGCATTCTAGCCTTAAGCAGGGTACACACTGGAGGGTTATTTAGCGATTATCCAATTATCCACATGATAATTGTCAGATGTCTCCAAAATCTTTCCAGTGTGTACTGTCTAATGATGCTGCAGAATTGCCAGGTACAGAACTGCAGGCCGGATCCAGAACTACGTCCGACTTCCATAGACGGACATAGTTCAATAAACAGTAGCTACTGCACATGTGTAGTAGCTATTGTACGTAATCTGCGTATCGTTTCGATACGTAGATTGCGTATATGTGGGCTACTGTTTATTGAACTACGTCCGTCTATGGAAGACGGACGTAGTTCTGGATCCGGCCCTGCATCATCTGATTTGATTTTTATAAGCTCCTAGTTTTACAAAATCAACGTCTGTAGAAAACTCCAGTGTGTACTGACAAATAATCTAAACTTAAATGATTCCCATTCATATTTCTGTATAGTGCTACCTAGTGGGTGAGCATAGCATTGCAGTACAGATTAATGTGAAACGATTCACAGGAAACTATAGAGCAGTGTATAAGGGGGCATCGTTATTCTGGTCAGGTCTAAAATCATTATTAGAAATTTGAAAAGATGTTGGATCATCTCTAAAAACTTCAGTGTGAACCCAGCTGTACAGTGTAGAGTACTAGATACCTCCTGATGTAAAGACCTCCAGTGATAATACTGGTTAGCTATATAGAGTTGGCGAAACAGCAAAAGTCTTTGCGCATACCATATGGCAGCTTGTGCACCCACTGCCTAGTATCCGCTCACCAGACTCTTAGTGCATAAGTGTCTCTCATAAATTTCCTATTTCAGAATCTGGCAAATTGAAGATACAACACTCTGGGCCAGATTTACTAAGCTGCATGTTTGGAAAAGTGGAGATGTTGCTTATAGCAGCCAATCAGATTCTAGCTAGCTTAACTCTCTAGTATGTAATAGGAAAGTGAGAGCTAGAATCTGATTGGTTGCTATGGGTAACATCTCCACTTTTCCAAACCTGCAGCTTAGTAAATCTGGCCCTCTGTGTTTGTAAACTGGCCCAGTGACTGATAATTTCCTGACACGTTTTTCTCACTAGGAGATTTCTACAGAGGTAAATTATATAGCATGCCCGTCACCATTTTAACTTAAAGCCAGGTAGATTAATTAGTGAAACCAGAGACTGCCTAGGATCCCATTTATCTGATTAACCAACCTTGTAAATAAATTACACTACTAAGAAAAGAAAGTAGGGAGAAGCGCTGTGGATGTGTGTAAAATAAATAAATATATATGTTTATGCCCCATACAGATTAATGTACAGGATAGATCAGTGTTGGCTAACCCGTGGCACTCCAGGTATTGTCAAACTACAATTACCAGCATGCTTTGTCAGGTATCTGCTATGCTTTTGCAGTTAAGGCATGCTGGGACTCTTAGTTTCACAACACCTGGAATGCCACAGGTTAGCCAACACTGGGATAGATGATCAGCAATAATGTTGAGGATCTCACACCTGATGATGTATGTAGAGCCCTAGGGGGAGATTATAAAATAAATAAAAAAATAATTAATAATCAGAAAATCAAAGCATGAATTAGTTGGCATAAAACAATGGACTTGATTCACAACTAAGAAAGAACAGAATTTCTGTGCATATTTTTAAGAATGGTTAAACTGAGCATGTCCAGAATTCAAAACTATGCACTGAAACCATAAACCGAATGATTTATGCTTGGGAACAGAATGACATCCACATACGTGGCTAAAGGGGCAAGACTCTTAATGCAAATGAGCAGCTCTCGGGCTACTAATGTACAGTATTGGCATTCCTTGAGACTTAGGAATGATTCACAGTTAAGAAGGCCTTTCGGAAACTATCATACGGATGAACATAGATAAGAATGCCCCCTACCATTCTTAAATTGACATCCGCATGGTTAACAGAGAGCCAAAGCTTTTCTGTTTGTTCAACACACAGCTGCTGTGTGATTATAATGAATGCATGTGTTCGCTTTGATTTAATCAATTAAAGGCTCATCTATTAAAACTGCTGTTATGTTACCATTTTGTGTTTGATTTTAAATTTGAAATGTGCTCATTATTTACATTCATTTGCAGTTTGTGCATGATTTCAGTGTTTGTTGTAAACATTTTTTACACCAAAGTGTTTTTTATTTTAAACGACCTATGACTGACATTCTGCGCACACCATTCACACATCTCCTATGAAATAATGACAGAGACTTTATTGAATTTTAAAAGGGGGCATGGATTTATTAATTGGAATTGATAAGACTATTGTCATTTAGGGTATGAAAGGTGGCAAATAGCAGGAGGAGGAGTCAGTGTTCGTCACCGGTGACCAATGTGAGAGAACAGACAGCCCCTGTCCTCGGTGCTTAAAAGAACGTGGAATAGTACAGTCAGGTGCCCTCCAGCACCTACCACCCGCCACCTGAAAAATCTCATAGGGCTCCAAATAGGTTATTAAGAAAGATACCCATACCTTTATCTGGTGCATTAAGGTGCACCTCATCAGGCCTATAAAGGCCTATAAAGGGATTGGTCCAGGTATGATATATCGGGTTGGAAAATCATCCTACCCCCGATGGAAAAAACAAATTCAGTAATAGGCACGATCTCCTAGAGATGATTCGTGACCAAAAAAGGGCAAGTCGAGGAAAGAGGCGTGAATCAAGTCGCGTTTAACCGTGTGTTCGAAAATGCAGGACTTTGTGTGACCTAAATCGATCCCCTTCAAATGAATAATGAGACAATCAGGAAGGCTGTAATGGGTCACCGCTGAGTTAAACAGTGCCGCAAATATGTCCCAACGCATCCCTCTAACCCCCAGCCAGTCAATGTCCCACCCTGGAAGTTCACACAGGGCCCCTTATCTATCTACAAACTTCTTTGCTCAATATATATAGGAATAGTCTATAACTAAAGTACAAGGATCTTGAAAAACCAGATATAACAAATAAAAAACACAACTTTTAAAACTATGCCAAATGAATAAAGTAAGGGATAACAGAAGTAAAGAAGGTAAGAGGGAGGATGGGGAGGAGCACGTCCAACGAGCCAAGGCGGCCTAACGAGGGAAGGACAACTCCTGAAACCCCCAGGGTAACCACGGCCAATTAGGCATCCCGATAAGGGGGAGAAATGTAGGAGAAACGCCCCTTGTGCCCCCCGAAGGCAGACGTTTACAATAAACTAGCTTGCCCTGGCCTGAGCGAGGGCTACACACTTATAACCATAAACTGTAACTTAGCACTAAGCCTTATCTAACCTAATGTATTTTTTATATACCTGTGACTTCCATCCCCCAAGGGCCATAATGGACTCCAGAGAATGGCCGTCAGTGGCTGCTGAAGTCGCGGTGCCTATCCTGAAGGAGTGAGTCCCATATCGCAAAGCATCCAAGCCCAAGCTCCACAAGCAGCCCTTTAGGACCATTGTAAATTGGTATCGTGTAAGGGGTGAAAAATCATGGTGTGATAGCCAATTGGTAACACCCGGGGTTCCCCAACGCAAAAACGCCTTAAAGAACATATGGAAGGGTCAGGATGTGGGCGGAGAGTGATCCACCTTACCCTTCGGAATAATCGGAAGCGGAATAATCTTGTATTAGAACATTTTTGCGCAGAAGCCCGGAGTCTGCGGCTCCCTTGCTCCGAACAACCAGCTCGGAAACACGGAAGGCCCCAAAGAAAGCCCAGGAGAAAGCTAATTGATAAAGGGCTGCTTCAAATGCATTATGTGCTATGGAGGGAACTACATTAATGATGTGGTGTAGATTGGATATATCAATGAGTCTACGCAAATCAGGGACGGGAGGCTGTCGTCTTGCCCAACCCTTCAGTATACTGGCAACCAGGAAGCTTTTAGTGACATTGGGACGGCCATAAAGTTTTGAAAAATAGGACACGCCTGCAAGGAGAGAGGACATGGATGCTCGCTATCTCCCAGCTTGGTTCTGTGCCCAAAGCCACTGATAAGGGCATGACAATCTGTCCAACCGGGCCTGTGGCGCCAGCTCTTTGAACCTGGGCCAGTCAAAGCGGGAAAGCGCATCTGCTATATGGTTATCCACCCCTGGGATATGCTGGGCCCTGAACTTAATATTGAACTTCAGACACTTAAGAACTAAATACCTAACTAATCTAATGGCTGGCGGAGATGAGGAACTGGACAACTCCCAGATTGTCACACCAGAAAACAATATCCCGGTCACGCAGTGTCTCCGTCCAGAGATCCACTGCTACGACAATTGGGAACAGCTCCAGGACCAACAAGTTTGCAGTGAGCCCCACCTGCACCCAGGAAAATGGCCAAGGGGAGGCACACCATTCACCTTGAAGGATGCCCCAAATCCTTTTGAGCCTACGGCGTCCGTGAAGAGGGCCAATTCACGATTGGATGCCACAGGTGGGAGCCAGATATGCACACCGTTAAATTCACTAAGGAAAGTCATCCACATCCTCCCGAATCTCACCCAACAAATGCACAAAGTGGTGAGCTAGTTTAACGCCCATGATGGCCTTTTCAAGACGGCGACAGAAAATTCGACCCATAGGGATGACCCTACAAGCAAAATTAAGTAGCCCCAGGAACGATTGAACTTTTTTCAGGGGAACTCTCTGCCGTGGCTGTAAGTCGGCGAGAGCTTACCTAAGCTTGACAATTTTGTCCTGTGGTAGCCGGCAGAGGCTTGCCACCATATCAATCTCGATCCCTGACAAACATGTGGCAGGACCCTCCGTGTTATCTGCAGCAACGGGAATGCCGAAACTCCAAAAAAGTGCCCTGGCAGAAAAAAGAGCCTGGGTGCATGAATCAGAGCTCGGTGGTTTGACAAATAAAAAATCATCCAAATAGTGCGTGAGGAGAGGGCGCTTCGCACCCACCCCGACGTACCAATGAAGGAAAGAACTGAAAGATTCAAAAAGGGCGCAGGAGATGGAACACCCCATGGGCAAACAACGGTCAATAAAGTATCCCTGCGGCAGCCTGAAGCCCATGAACTGAAAGAATTCAGGATGCAGCGGGAGGAGTCGGAAAGCCGACTCAATGTCCAGTTTGGCCATGAGGGCGCCCGAACCTTGCTTGCGAACCATGTTCACCGCGGATTCGAATGACAAATAGTGTACGGAAGAAGCCGAGGCGTCATTGACGGATGCTCCGGACGGGTAAGACAGGATGAGTCTAAATTTCCCCGGGACCTTCTTGGGAACCACACCCACTGGGGAAAGAACGAGGTTCAAAATAGGTAGGTGATCAAATGGGCCCAGAATGCGGCATGTTATGACCTCAGCCGTAACCTTCTCCAAAAGGATCCCGTGAAACTGCCTGGCCAACTTTAAATTCCTACCACAACCACCTTTAACATGACCATTGATGGGTAACTTAAAACCATAACTAAAACCTTCTAACAAAGTAGTCGCTGCTTGCTGTTCAGGGTAAATGTCAAGCCAAGGTTTGATTGCCTGAAGTTTAATTGGGGAGGGAGCTTTGCGTAACCATTCTGGGCGGGGGAGGCAGGGCTCTAAGTTTTTGCTGTTGGGCGCGGTTGCCGAAACCGAAGAAGGAGTGGCAGTCTTTGACCGAGCACTAGCACAAATGCTTGTTCTTGCAAGCGGATCCTCTAGTGCAGCATGCATTATTGAAAGCGTAGCACTTTCCTTTGTAGAGATGAAAGGACGGTTGCGAGCGATGGGAGGAAGGACCTTTCGGGTCCCTCATTGGGAGGTTGCACAAGATGCATCCAAATTTCCATGTCATGGGAGCCGAATGCGATGCTCTTTTTCCCGTCAAACTTTTTGCGGAAACGCTAATCATATTCCCACCATTGACCTGCTTTAGCAGTTGCTTGCCGCTCCTGGAACAGATGCACATACTTCCACAGGTCGATGTATTCGCTAGAACGACGTTCTAGATAAAACGCTGTGAATACCAAAAACCCTGCCAGCCAGTTGGAGAAAGACTTGTAGGTCTCTTCCCCAACACCCTCTTTCGTCTTAGCCACTGCCAGCCCTTTTTTACCTTTGTGTGTAATGGCGAACATATCTACAAAGTGTCCCTTTTTGATACGTTCTTTGGAGGAGTCACGCACTTCCCACGTGAGGGCAGTGTTATCCTGCAATATTGGGGGTGGGCCTCTTAGAAGAGGCCCACCCCCAATATGCCAACATATTCACCTTTTGATCTTCTGAATATTAATTTAGTTTTATTTATTTGATAATCTCTCCCTATGTCTTGATGCTTTGGGAATGAGGGCTTTGCACAAATCATCAGGTGTGAGAACCCTCAACATTATTGCTGGACGTTTATTCTGTACATTGACCTGTATGCCTCATAAACATCTGTATATATATTATTTATTTCATAATCTATCCTTATGTCTTGACGCTTTGTGAAATAATTTATAAGGACTCTACACACATCATCAGGAGTGAGACCCTCAACATTATTGCTGGACGTTTAGTTTGGTTTGTTATAAGGTTTGTACACCTTAAGTTAGGAGCTGCTGCAGTGGCACATTAGCACTTTTAGTGGTATTCCCCCTATATTCGGTGTAAATAAACTAACGTAAAATAATTTATATAAAAAATATGAACAAGCTGCTGAAAAGCTAGTTTATAGAGTATAAACTTAACTACTTTAAATTTTTTTTGCATAATATATTTTCTTATTTATTTATTTATTTTCTTATTTATGCACATAGGAAAACATTCATATCCCCATTTACAAATAGCATATATAACATATATAGCATATAGACTTAGATGAGGAACACTATTATGCCCAGTAATTCATTGTCAATCCCCACTAAGAAAATCTGTTTTGCGAAAATGGGACATCCTACACCCCCAGTAATTGGCCATAGTGCTGTCTGAAAAGCACACTAGCAATGACTGCAGACGATACTTGCAGACACAGCCTATCAGTAAGGATGTGGGCATACGGACATAGACATACGGTGGAAACTCTATAAAGAGATACACATTAGTGCACTTTATTTATATCTATCCTCTATAGTAGTTAATATGTGCCTATATGTGCTGGAATGGAAACATTACATCATATGTGATGGGAAAACTTTAGACTCTTATCTGACATCGGACTTAATTGATCAGTCCATATGATAATTACGGTCCAATAGACAGCACAAAGTTCATATGTCTTTTTGGAATTTTGTACCTATTTCTTCTGTGCGGTCTTCTATTGTGCAAAACAACTGTTCTTTGCCTTTACAAAATTGTTATACCCGGGGAACTACGTGCATACATATTCTGCACATCTGAAACATGATCAACCTAATCAAGGACACCAGTTCTGTATAAATGTCCGGACCAATCTTTACTCCGCACTCTTTGAAAAAACCTGTCTAAGGAGAAACGAGTCAGAGTGATTTTATCCCACTGACTCGTTTCTCCTTAGACAGGTTTTTTCAAAGAGTGCGGAGTAAAGATTGGTCCGGACATTTATACAGAACTGGTGTCCTTGATTAGGTTGATCATGTTTCAGATGTGCAGAATATGTATGCACGTAGTTCCCCGGGTATAACAATTTTATAATGGCAAAGAACAGTTGTTTTGCACAATAGAAGACCGCACAGAAGAAATAGGTACAAAATTCCAAAAAGACATATGAACTTTATGCTGTTTATTGGACCATAATTATCATGTGGACTGATCAATTAAGTCCGATGTCAGATAAGAGTCTAAAGTTTTCCAATCACATATGATGTAATGTTTCCATTCCAGCGTATATAGGCACGTGTTAACTATTATAGAGGATAGATATAAATAAAGTGCACTAATATGTATCTCTTTATAGAGTTTCCACCGTATGTCTTCAGGCGTCCATAGAGATCTTTCTAATAATTTTCCAATTCTTAGGGGTCATAAAGCAGAATATAACGTAAATATACAATCTAATACATAAATGAGGAGTGATAATTATGTTATATATCACTAAAAAATAGTAACTATGCGGCATGGTAAACTGGATAGAGATTGACATGGAAAGACATTATACATACAAGTACACAGAGATAGTAAGTATATATCTTAAATGACTTTAGGTGCAAATTGTGATAAAAGTATATGCATATGCATTTAGGGTGAATCGACATGTATCTATTAGTCGAACTGGCCATTAATATAGTACTGGTTCTAAGTAAAAAGAAGTAAACAATACAACCGATTTAAAGGGTTTGGCCCATATAGATACACAAAAACTTGTGATAATTTTTGTCTATAATACCTTTAATTGCAAAATACAATAGTATATATGCACCTTAAGTTTGAAAAAATAAATAAATAAATAGTCTTGCATACATTAATCAAGACAATTAGAACAAAGTTATGTCGGGTATAGTTATTAGAAAGACTCGCAATATGACCAGATAATATGAATCGTATAGAAAACCTACTAAGACTAACCCAAGAAAACGGAAATACAAAAAATGATGATGAGAGACAGAAGGCCCACAAAACCTGTGTATATAAACATGTAACTAAACAAAAGTTTTGTATGTGTATAGCTATAGATGGTAATGAAGGCTATGTGGTAAACCACTAGCGCATATCAATGGGACATAAGGCGAAAGAGAGCATCTGTAAAGATGGTAATAACAGACATGACAAGTACATGGAGGCACAATGGGATGAAAATTAAAAGTGATTAAGTTCGATAGACTCATTTAGTCCCCGTGGACTGAGGCTATCAAGTTGGAAAATCCAAAAGGATTCCCGTTTACATAATGAAAGAAAGCGATCGCCACCTCTGGAGGTGATCGATATTTGTTCTATGGCTTTGACAGTGATGACATTGGGATTGCCTAAATGGGCATTAGTGACATGTCTAGAAACTGAGTGCATAACATTTTTCCTAATGATGTTCCGACGGTGTTCCATAAACCGTGTTGATAAATTACGGGTGGTGCGGCCCACATATTGTGAGCCGCATTGACAAGTAAGGAGGTAAATAACGAAACTAGATTTGCAATTCATGAAATTTTTTATGGGAAAAGAGACACCGGTTACTGTGGAAGAAAAATGTGATGCACTCTTTTTGTCGACAAATGTACAAGTTGTGCATCGTGCATGGTTACAGCAATAGAAACCCTTAGGTTTTGGGGGCAACCAAGAAAGTCGGCCCTCCGAAGGATGTTTAATAAATTGAGTGACTAGATGACTTCTGACTAAGTGACTCCCAATATTCCTAGCCTTCCTAAAGACAATGCTGGGATGTGGGTCCAGGACATCAGATAAAATCCTATCGTGAGTAAGTATGGGGAAATATCGGGAAAAAATATTTTTAATTTTACGTGATTGTGAATTAAATTGTGTCACGAATGGTACACAAATCTTAGTGGAATTCTGTGGATTTGTATTGGTGGTGGTTGATTTCTGTCTATGCCAATGAGACCGTGGATTAGGTGAATGTTCTCTCTGTATTGGAAGCAATAAATGTTGTCTATCTAGCTCCAATACTCTATTGTAGGCTGCTTCAACTAAAGATACCGGATATTTTTGTCTGTAGAAATTATTTTTTAAAAGATTACTCTGTTGGATGTACATTTCTGTGGAGGAGCAGTTCCTCCTAAGACGGAGGAACTGTCCAATAGGGATGTTATTTTTCCAGGCAGAATAATGGCAACTATCGTA
>WWET01000334.1:634448-651022 GCA_011038615.1 Limnodynastes dumerilii
GCTAATTCGCAGGCGGACGGGCCAGCGGCGCAGGCTGGGCCAGCTACAGCGTCGCTGGTCTGACTTACGGAGGAGGCAGCCTGCGAAGCTGTATAGCCTGAGGAGGGAGATCGAAAGTAATACCCCGTTCAGATTACCATGAAAAAGCCGGGGTTTTCATGAAATTGCCGGCTTTCATGAAAACCCCGGCTTTTTCTGGCAATGTGAACGGTGAAGCCGGGTCTCTTTAGCCGGGTCTTAGACCCGCCTAAAAAGAAGGGGTTTGCAGAGAAAGCCGGGTCCTGCGGCTCCACTGCACAGCAGTGACCAGGGAAATCCCGGGTCACCGCTGTCAGTGTGAACGGGGAGCGCGGCGTGGGCTGGTAATCTGAACGTGGTATTATTTATGTTTTTTTAGAATATAGGAATAATGTTACATCAGTTTCTTGATTATTTTTAAATGTTACACTTATTTAAACCAGTATGCCAAATGTATGTTGCTTGCTAATTTATGCTACATTTAAATTTTTTGGTTTTAAAAATAAAAAAATTAAATGTAACAAAATTATCATGCCCAACAAATCTTTTTGCAGGATTATATTTTTTCCATTTATCTTTTTTACTTTTTCCCTTTATTCTGGGCACAGTTAAAGTTGTCTTCTATTTTCTCTTCTTCAAAGAATTAATTGATAGGCCAAAAAGACAAATGCATGCTAGTTATTAAATAATGAATTCAATGAAAACAGCAATGCCTTTGATGCTAAACGTATGGCTGAATCTCTACTAAAAATAAGTCCCTAAATTCACGCACGATTCAAGGGACATATCCTAAGTACTTTCCTAGTTCTACGTGCGGCATACTTACACACGTAAAAACCCGATTGAGCATGTGGGTGTGGTTTGCTGCAGCTGCTGCTATCCTTGCATCGCACTTGCGTATATGTGCGATGCGTATTTTTAGGCAAGCGCGCAATTTCCTTAGTGTAAATCAAGTCCATAATTTTTAAAATAGTTGGCCAAAAAAATCTACAGGGTATTCACATCTCTGTTCTTCAATTGGTATCATCTTTGTACATCTATTATCTATAGACGAAGTTGTCTTATTTTATAGTTTGGCCTCCTGTGTTGACATTGTGGGTATTTATAAAAAAAAAAAATCTAAACTCAACATTATATTTTGATATAAAGCTCCACTTACTTCATCACAGATGCCCTGGAGGTTAGTTTGCCATGTTGTTTACCTCATAAAACCTTGTTGATTCATGTTAATAATTTTGTTTTGCACAATATATTCCTTTGCTTCCTCCTTCAGACCACATTCCCCACAAGAGGAGCATTTTGCAAGCATGAGAACTTGCTGCCAAATCTTTTCATATAGAATTTTGCTGAAATAGTCTTAAAGATTTCAATAGAGTGCAATGACATGTGTACTTATATAGCAGAGGTGTGAAAGTGATGTTAAGTGTGACTATTTATAAGGCTGTCACTGCACGGAATGAAGCAGAATGCAACAGTGTCACAGATGTATGTAAAATATCCTGAAAAAAATATGTGACCAAGCTAAGGTTATTTTTACATTTAGAAACCTACTTTCTCTTAATGCTAGCTATACTTACTAGTACTAATTAGCCCTATGGACTTCAGTAAAAATATGTTTAAATATTAACAATATTGAGGTTGACCCGGAACTTGCAAATAACAGCCAAAACAAGTGCAGCCATGATAAATTACAGGGTAGACCTATTTAAAAAGAAATTTGTGCAAAAGGGATAATAGATTTACTTAGTTTAAACCCTAAAATTCGGTTAGAAATTAACCTGTTCTGTATTTTGTACAAAAATAAAGAAAGTATCTTTTCTGAATGTATTAAATTAATAATAATTTGCAATAATTGTATAGACTGCTCCACAGTTTGAGAACAAGGGCAAAACAGTTGCAAGTGTACACCTCAGGAAAAACCATGTTGCAATGAGAGGTGGGGGCATAGTTTATATGCATGGAGGGCTGGACTTCATATTTAAATTATATAGCAGTGGTCGAAGTGGAAATTTAAAAGTGGTGGTATGAAAACATAGAAATAATAGAAGTGAATGGAGATTTATAGCTTTTCTATTAAATCTGTGGCAGAAGTGACGGCATGGCATACCCCCGTATACCCCCTCACTTCGAGCCCTGTTATATAGAAAGGGCTGGGTTTAGCCCTTCCATAGGATTTGATTGTCCACATGTTTAGACTTATGTACTGAAAAGCTAAGGTCGGGTTCCAGAATTCTGTATGTAGGAGTAGGGGAGTGCCCTTTACACTCACGTACGGAACTTAGCAGCAGGCCAAGATACAGAACCCCTATATACATCCACACTGCGCTACTACTTCAGGATCTGGTCCAAATTCTGTATCTGCTCCATAGTTTGTCCAGGTGCAGACCTACACACAAATGGTGATGGTGCACAAATTGTATTGTATGTAAGGGCCGATACCAGCCTTTCATGTACATAGAGCATAGTTCCCCCTCCCCCACAGTGATAGTGTTTCTCTTCCTGCCCAGTTACATGCTGCCATTGCAATTTGTTCCAGGATGGAATTCTGGATCCAAATTGGTCCATGGTAATGTGTTACTTGCACATGCAAAGTTTTCCGATCCTAGTTATCATTGCAAAACATTCAGACTTAAAATAAATGACACATACAACACCTTCTGTCATTGGTGCTGTGTTGTGATTGCCTTGGTTTTACAATGTACAATATAGCATGGCCAAATGCAGGATTATTCCCGTAAATAACAAATCTTAGAAGATAAGTGCTCATATACAAATACTATATGATCCTATCTTCATACTTCATACTTCATACTATAAAAAAGACATGTTCTCCCCCACAACACTCAACTCAAGAATTGGTTGTATCTTTTCTTAAGCGGAAGACTATTATTCATATTACATATTACAGCTTTAATTCAGGATTGCTGACTCTCCCAGAATATCCACGAGACTTCCAAAATTCATGCATTTATCCCGGTAACTCAGAAAACCCGTCAGATCTTCTGCAAGGGCCTTGAGACCTCAATACTGTAGCTCCTAGTGTTACTAGAGATTGGTTGGGACTTGATGATGTAATCAGCATCATCAAGCTTCAGAAGACAATTTGCATAAATTATGATATCAAGTCCATCCCAATAACAGATCTCCTGGAGGGAAGAAATAGAAAGTCCTACTTTACATGGAAGGTATTACACTAGTATCAACCATGTAATCAGACAGGTCTTAAATACAGTCTATATAAATTCTCTTTTTTACTGATTAACAGGACAGCACAGCACAGCAATGTGTGGAATGGTAAAGGACAGCACATAATGAGACAGAGCAGACTGCCATGTTATCTGATCAGTCAATGTTCTAAGCTGTGTTTGGGGGTGTGATCAGGGAACAGGAAGAAGAGAGGAGAGGGAGCAGGCTAGAAAACAGGATTGTAGGGCAGTCACTAATGAGAATGAAATACAGGTTTACAAACTACAGAAATCTCAGAGAGGAATATTACTAATCAGTCCTTGAGGTGGAAAAGGATGTTTCCTGACACTTCCCTAGTGCATCCCTGCTCTTTTTCTGCATGATCCAGATTTCCCCCATCCACATTTCTCACTTACCAGAGCTGCAAAAGTTAAGGTAATACCAGTCAGTCAGTCAGTCAGTCTGCGGTTGCAGTCTCCAGTCCGATGGCCTTCTTTACAAAATAGAGACAGCCGAAAGTTACTTTTCGGCTGTCTCTATTTCGAATATGGGGACATTTTAGAATTTTTTTTATGAATGGGTGAGTGTGCTGATCGGCATACTCGCCTATTCATTTTTGCAGACCCACCGGATGACAGCTATGGAGAGGTGAGTAACCTCTCTGGGGCATTTTAGTATTGGGGATGGGGTTAGGGTTAGGTTCTTAGGAAGGAAGGGTTAGGGTTAGGACCATAGAAGGGGAGGGTAAGGGTCAGGCTGCAGGGAGGGGGGTCTTAGGGTTAGGTTATAGAGAAGGGAGTATTAGGGTCAGGCTAGGGAGAAGGGGGGGTTAGGGTCAGGCTGCGGGGAAGGGATTAGGGTTAAGATAATGGAAGTGGAAGGTTAGGATTTGAATTAGGGGAAGGGTTGGGGTTAGTTTAACCAATTGCCTTTCAGAGCACCATGTTCGGTGCTCCGGGGATCCATTGCTATGCCTCTTCGAGGCATAAGCAATCGATATCCCAGTCAGTTCGAAACTGGCTGGGAGAGAACGGCCCTATCGAAATAGGGTCGTTCTTTGCGGGACCCACACGCGTCAGTCTGTCTGGGACCTTAGTATGTAGCTCCAATAGGGGCAGGGACTGATGCGAATGCCTAATGTTCTCTGTAAAACGCTGCGGACAATTTGTGGCAATTTATACAAATAAGCAATAATAATAATAATGGGCCTGATCCAGAACAACGCTTCGGAGCGAATTTACGTGTGGCGGAGACGTAAAATCGCGTATTTGTAAGGACTGCGCATGCGCACCATAGAAAATACGCTCATTAGCGTAGCGTAATTGTGAACGTATGGGCCAATCACGTATGTGTCACGTAAATACTTACGTGTGGGCGTGCCAATTTTACGTGAGTCCAAAATACGTCTGAAATACGTTAAGTAGGCGGGGTTTGTATTTAAAGTGTACAGTATGGGCGTGCTTAGCTGCTTAAAAACGTGTTGCCCATACGTACGTGTGCGGGTCACTGCGGTGCTTAGCTGCGTAAATTCGTCTAGCCCATACGTACGTGTGCGTATGACTGCGGTTACGTTGGAAAAAGTTAAGGTAGGGTTTGGAAAGCGTATCTTGACAAAATACGTACGTTCAAGGGGTGTGCCGAGGGGAGTGTAACGAATTTACGCGCACGAAAATACGCTACGCGAATAAACGTACGGCAAACGTAGTTCTGGATCTACCCCAATATGTTAACTTGATTATCTTTCTACAGTGTAGAAAATGTTGACCAGTTAACTATATTAAGTATCATTCTCACCATCTGTTATTTATTTTAAAAGCTTTCTAACATAATATGCAGTGATCAGGACTATTTCTAATTCAAGAAACATTATTACCAGGTTCAGGAAACAGATGATGGAGATTATGTATATTATCATGTATACAGCAACATACATTATGTGCTTACTCTGCACAAATGGAAATATTGTAAAATATTGATATTTAGAGTTAACAATGACATTCTTTATTTTATAACAACATGGCACTAATGGCAGGCGACAGTGTGGGCCTATTGTTTATTGAAACATTCCTTATGCCATATGTTTGCAACTATGCTACCACTGTGCTATAAATCCTACTTATTTTGAACTAAGGGTTTTCTTTCTGAATGTTATCCTTGAGTTCATGTGTATTTATCTTGTTATCTTACACCAGGCATGTCAAACTTGCAGCTCGTGGGCCACATGCCACCCAAAAGCTTTTGTTTTGCGGCTTAATCTCAGTGAGGTCTGGCGATCGTTGAAAAGGGCCTGCTATCTGGCGCGGTAGCAGTTAAACAGGACAGCTGATAGCAAAGCCCTTTTCAGCTATCCTGTATAACTGCTGCATTGGCTGACAGCAGGAACCAGATTTCTTTGCGGCCAGAAAAGAGCTGGATGATGGCGCACACCGTGGAGGAGAGACACGGATGGAAGGTAAGTAAGGTATAAACGGGAGGCTGGAGACTACTGAATGAGGAATTACTGGGAGCTCAAGCCATATAAATGGGAGCTGGAGCCATATGAACGGAGAATACTGGGGAGCTGGAGCCATATGATGGGATTCTGGGGAGCTAGAGACATATGATGGGAATACTGGGAGCTGGAGAACATGATGGGGATACTGGGAGCTTGGTAGCAGGATTGGGAATACTGGGAGCTAGAGACACATGATGAGGGATATTGGGAGCTGGAGACACATGAAGAAAGTTACTTTGGAGCTGGGGCCCACATAATCTTAGACTTTGATTTGTTGGCCAAATTGGGGTTTTGAGTTTGACATGCCTTAAACATAATGCAAAATTATACATGTCTTTTTCCTTTGTTCTGCCATTACCAGACATGTTAAAGTGGGCAATTAAGATAGCAGGTAATTGATCAGTAGGCTTCAAGCCAAGCTTGGCACCAGAACAAGGCTTAAAATTAAATTAATATTCCTTTCACATCAACACATCTAAAACCTGGGCTATTGCCAGGGCAAAGTCCAACTACCCAGGTTGAGATAGGGTGTGAAAGGTCTTGGGGTCCCCGACCCAGGTCTAATGACCGGGAATTGGACAAGGGAGAAAATTATCATTTTCTGGGTCGCACAGAAAGCACTTAATTGGTGTAATTTGTTTACTATTGCCGTGGGAACACTTTTTGCCAGGGCAACAGTAAACAAATTACACAGTATGATGACTCACACTGCTGCCAGGGCAATCCTACGTCAACCCTGTAGTGTGAACAGGGTCATCCTGGGGTCTGTGACCCTGCGGTGTTCTTTGACACGGCAATATATTGCTGGGCAGAGATGTGAATGCAGCATAAATTATCTTCCTATTCTTTTTTGCAGCCCAGAAGACCATATAGGGCAGACACTGTTAGCAATTTCTTTCTTAATGTCTAATACCCCTTTTACGTTGCACCAAAATCCTGGGAGCTTGCTGCAGTGTGAAAAGGGTGATGAGCTGGGACAATGCAATACACACAGCAATAACCTGGGTTCAAAAACCACTCCATGTGGAATACTTAAAGTAGGGTCCTTCTGGCGGATCCATAATCGTACATAAAGGGTTAACCAAGCCCATACTGCTTAATTTAAATGCCTATGCCCACCCCCTTTGCGTATACATGGGGGCTGGGTACGCCGCCAGCCAGGGGTTGGGGTCAGATCCGCACGGAGCGCAGCATCAGTTGGCTGCGCTCAATTGCAGAGATAATGGTACTACAGATGCGCAGTACCATTTTACAGCATACTTCCGGTCGTGGCGCACAGAAGCCTGTTGAAATTCTTAGCCATGAATCTGGGCCATTCTATTTTATGCTATTCTCAATATGTTGCTTTTAAATTTTAAATTCAATTCAAACTATACTGTAATAGTCAGAGGTCAGGTCAATCTCAAGTCATATGACAAGTCACCATCACAATTAATACCATTGTCAGATATTTTCTCACAGAAAAATGAAAACAAAATAAGGCATCCAATTTCCCATATAGATGGGAATCAGTTCAAAGTTCAATGACAACTGTCTATTATGGAAAGCACTGAGCAAATACAATTTATAATGTCCCTATGGGAAATCATAAGTATAAGGTTACCTACACCTTGGCATCTTCACTCACCAGTATGCCTAATTAAATAGTTCTTAATTTGTCTGTCAGCTTATTTAAACAGAACCCTGGGAGGCTACTTGGTCCTTGCTGATGACCTCATTCTCCTGGCAAAGTAAATTATACTATAATATTAGCAAAGTGCTAGCATTACATCTGATTTCAGAAAGCCAAATCAATGCATGGAAATCTAGTCTTCTGTACACAATTTCTCCAATTACACATAAAGAAATTAATGACTGATGTGCTGAAGCATGTATGTACTGGCTGTGTACTGTATATTTATTTATCTTGCATAGTTTCATTATGATAATCACAGTACAATGGATTACTAATATACATTGCAACATGGCTCTATACCTTGCTTTCAAGCTGCTCTACTGTCCAATAAGAGAATTGGTATTGCAGCAGCAATCTAGTGATTGCAGCTTGTTTCTGGTTCTTCTAACATAATTCCCCTCTTTTCAGGTTAGTAAATAGTAAAGCTATATGTAAAAAGCAAAGGGAAGAATTTATTAAAGTGAGAGGAAAAGTTTATCTGCCTTGCTCTTTGCTTTTCTATATTTAAGTCTTGATTCTACAATCACTGATTTTCCTGATACTGCAGTTCTCTTGAGAGAGCCAATCTCTGGTTATAAAAGAGGATTGCCTTTCCTGAAGTTTCTGATAGGTTTGGTATTCCTTGCCATCTCCAGATGGCAATCATCATTAGCAACTAGTGTGACATACCTGTGTCTGACAATCCTCGGCAGGACCAGTTCTAGGGTCAGAGCCGTAACTAGAAATTTTAGCACCAGGGGCACATAAGAAAATGGTGCCCCCTGACCCTGAATTCCAAGCCAATTTAACCATAAATATTAACTTTCAGGTGCCCCCTTAAGCTTTGCGCCCTGGGTGGCTGCCCCTATCGCACACCCCTAGTTACGGTCCTGTCTAGGATGGTCAGGCCCTGTGCCCTTTTGTATTACATTCTGTTACATATGTGTGTACACAGATAAATAGCACCAACTTCAATTAGTGCCAAAGATCTTGCATTGCACCTTAAGGACAGACAGGCAACCTCCTCCTCATCAATTAACACACTATTTAGCCCCTATCATCCACACTCTGGCAGCATGTCCTTATTGCAACCTCCAAATGGAGTAGAAGAAGTCTCTGCTCTTGATCCTGTAACCTCACAAGTCAGTTAACGTCTATCTTCTGTGCTTATTCCTTTCTTAACTACAATCTGCAATCTCTCTTTCTCTCTTGGCATCTACCCATCTTTATTCAAGCATGTGCTAATCATTCCATTTGAAAAAACAAAACTCTGACCCCAACTCTCCCTTAAATTATTGACCCATTTCCAAGCTTCTAAACCTCTTAAACTTGCTCGAGTAACTTGTCTACACTCGCCTCACTCACTGCCTTTCCTCATACAATCTTCTGGATCCTCTTCAGTCAGGATTTCATTTCCAACACTCCACAGAAACTGCACTCACCAGGTGCTCATTGATTTAATCACTGTTAAAGCTAAAGGTTACTACTCTCTAATAATTCTCCTGGAACTTTCTGCTGCTTTTGACACTGCTGACCATTCTCTTCTCACACAAATGTTACAATCTATTGATATCCAGGGCACAGCTCGTTCTTGGTTTACACAATTCTTATTTAATCACTCTTTTATTGTTCACTTTCCTGGATCCATCTCATCGGCTCTTCCTTTCTTTGTTTCAGTACCACAAGGCTCAGTGTAAGGTCCATTGCTCTCTTCTTTTTATACTTCCCTTGGACAGAAAATAAAGTCATTTAGATTACTGTATCATTTCTATGCAGATAATATACAAATCTAACTCTCTACTCCTGGGGCCAAATTTACTAAACTACGGGAAAGGAAAAGTGGAGATGTTGCCCATAGAAACCAATCAGATTCTAACTGACATTTTCTAGTATGTAATACGAAAGTAAGAGCTAGAATCTGATTGGTTACTATGGGCAGCCTCTCCACTCTTCCTTTCCCACAGCTTAGTAAATCTGGCCCATGGTCTCTCAGCAACTATGTTGGCCTATGTAACTGAATGCCTCTCTGCCATTTCATCATGAGTGTCCTCCCGCAATCTCAAACTTAATCTATCAAATACTGAACTAATAAATAAACTTCCAATAAAAGCTACCCACCTGGTCTCTCTATTTCTATTGACAACACTGAAATAATCCTACTCATAAAGCGTGATTTACATACATCTAAAAAACAAGCATTTATGGAATACACAGATATCTTATACAAGACACTGCAGAAACTCTGATTCATGCACTAATCATCTCCAGCACTGATTATTGCAATGCTCTCCATATTGGACTCTCATATTATAAAATGACAGTCTTCCAGTCTATATAGCATACAATAGCTAGACAAATTTTTCTTGTAGAACGCCCTAGAAGTCATTACAACTTCATTACCATGTATCCGAGTTCCTTTCGGATTGGGGATTCCCTCTACTGAATATTGATAAAGGAAACTGGGAAACGAGAGAGAGGCTTTGTGATTTTAAAAGACGAAAGCCACGAGGAAACACCGGCCGGAACAGACAGTTTCTTGGGGACCATTGAGATCCACAGCAGATACTTTGCATTTACGGACATTTGTCTGAATTAACTAAAGGACCGCGACCATTTATCTGGAATACATGAATGATGGCACACTACATTTATTAAAGAATGGTGTATGATATAGTTAAGACTGCAGCAGTAGCCGCACCTAGCTCATCTGACCTGTCTTGCGATCTGCCCCCATTTTTAGGAACCAATTAGTAACTAAAAAAATTCAGCGTCTGCTCCATTACTGCCCCATCATATGACTCAAGTTTAATGTTCATCACATGGCAATAACGGTGTAAACCATTTGTGGCAACTTTTTTTTTTTTTATACTTTTGTTAATTATAAAATCAATTGTTTCATTATTTCTAGATTTCTGCTTTAATGCCTCCATCTCTGGATCTATTCATTGATATAGTGCAGAGCAAACCGGGCAAAAATAATCTTGCACAACTGAAAGCAGAGCGTTAAAAGAGGTGAAGAGGGCATTTTTGTGCTTGACCTTTGATTTCTGACGACACAACAGACATGAAAGGTAATTTTTTTGGGCACAATAGCATGAAAAGGTGAAGAACAGATTGCTGTGAGCTAAAAATATATCAACCATTCTGTAGTTGTATTGAGTAGGGTTAAGATTTTGAATTGGTCAGTGACACATGAAAATGCAATATAAATGCACAGTTGAAACAAAGTCTAATGGCCACATTTACTAAGATGCAGGAAAGGAAAAATGGAGATGCTGCCCATGGCAACCAATCAGATTTTAGCTGACATTCTCTAGTGTGTAATAGGAAAGTGAGAGCTAGAATCTGATTGGTCACTATGGGTAACATCTCCAGTTTTACAGCTTAGGAAATCTGGATTTAAATATCTATGAACTGCCAAATAATTTAGTAAAATTTAAATTGATCTGTACTTTCTATTCTAATGCTTTAGTTTGACCTTGAGAAAAGCATATTAAATTAGCTAGGACTGTTTGCACAAAGATTTCAGTTTCTGGTGATATTTTCAGATATATTCATATACTGACTGGAATAGATGATAGATAATAGATTAACTTGTCTGGTTATATATTGGGTTACCATGGGGTTGGTTAGTTTGCAATATGCAATTGTGAATTTATATTTTTATATTCATTTTAATACATTTCTATTCAGTTTATAGATTTTGTTTATCTTCCATCCCACATGCTTAAATGTCAGCCACACTGTAATAATATAAAAATATTTGTGTCCACTGTTTTATTTTCCTAAATGAAGAGAAAAAGTAACAGAAAAACATTTAATGAAAGCTAACATTTAATGAAAACTAATAATATTTCAGCACATTTAATTAGCTATTCTGTGGTACCATTATTAACACAATTCACACAGACCTTTATTTTCAAAACAGGGAGTATATTTTTTCCCCAAACCTAAAGACTAAAAGTCAGTATGAAATTGTATTAACTGTAGTTCATTTGCATATTATTTGCAAATATATTTACAAGTAACTTGACATAATTAATATTGAGACCTGTGTACTGGAAGCCCTTTTCATAGTAGGGGATGGATACGTATGATAATATGCATAGTGGGAGAGGAATCTATTGCAGTTTTTACAGTAAGAGCATGTTTAGGTACATACGTCA
The DNA here is from genome assembly GCA_011038615.1 of Limnodynastes dumerilii. NCBI lineage: Eukaryota > Metazoa > Chordata > Amphibia > Anura > Limnodynastidae > Limnodynastes > Limnodynastes dumerilii. Next base: position 645,967 of record WWET01000334.1, read on the forward strand.
TATCTAGATTTCAGAGTCACCCCCATTTTACATAGAGAGGGTGTGGAAATCTTAAACTAGAATTATAAGCCTGTAAGTGCTTAAGAATCTCCTCCACACAGGATTTGGATACAGTGAGGATCCGGCATTGGATCTCCTCTGTTGCTGCATGCGGAACTCTAGGCAGAAGAGGAAGTCTGGATCCTGTGATTCAAAATCACATGACAACTTTTTTTTTATAAAACAAGGAGTTGCTTTTTACAATCAGTCCAAGCGCAGTAGAGAGCAGCCAGTGGTTATTTTAGTATTATAGGTTGCTCCTCCAGAGCAACTGAGGTTAATTGGTAAACAAAAAGAGGTGTTGAATACTAAAATATGTTCTGGCGCTGGGATAGGGGGAAACTATTAAAACTTTTTTTATGATAAACAAGTTGCACTCAATATTTCAACAAAGTTGCAAAACTTAGCAAAAGTATTTTAAAGTTAAATGGGATATAGATATTGACACAAATTATTGCTCTGTGCCCAGTGTGTAAAAGCCTATTGTGTGAATCTAGCACCCCTCCAAACAGGAGGTCTATGCCTCTATATCCCATTTAACTTTAAAATCCTTTTGCTAAGTTTTTCAACTTGGTTGCAATATTGAGTGCAACTTGTTTATCATAATAAAAGTTTTAATAGTTTCTCCCTATCCCAGCGCCAGAACATATTTTAGTATTCAACACCTCTTTTTGTTTACAGAATTGTCAGATCCCTCTAACCACAACAAGCAAATAGCTATATTTTAACCCATGTCTAATATTATGAACATGCAACCACTACATTTTGTTTATATTTATTTTACTCTCCCTGTTGGACTACTATATATCAAGAGAGAAAATACATTTTATATACTACTAGACTACTGCAGGTAAGAATACTTGTTTACATTTTACATGGAAAACAGTTGTAAATTGAGGTTTGATGGCTATTTCATTTATTAAAAAAAAAACTTAACTTATGTGTTGGAAAAGGTACCACTTAGAAAAGCTACTATAGTTCCAGAATTCTTTATTATGTAATCTCCAAGAGGCCACCTAAGGTTGGAGTACCAATATGAGGCTTTGGTTATCAGGCCAATTTTGAGTTCCTCTCCTATAGAGAAGTCCAACAGTAAAAAGTATGGAGCAGAGTTTTTAAATTAGTTCTTCTGTTATGAGGTGCCGTGCTCGCAAGGCGGATAGCGGTGTGTGAACACGGCGCTCCGGGATCATCCAATCTTTGGTGTCAGCAGCGTGCGCCCTGCGTCTTCTGATCTTCGTGCCCGCCGTGGCGCTGTGTTATGTTGGCCGCTCATGAGGCTGCAACTCAAGCTGCTCAGGAGTATCAGCAACACACGATTGTTGAACCCAAGCTCAATCTTCCGGATCACTTCTCTGGGGATCGCAAGACATTCCGGAATTTTCAAGAGAGTTGCAAGCTCTACTTCCGCCTGCGTCCTGTCTCATCTGCAACTGAAGAACAATGAGTGGGAATCAGAATCTCAATACTACAGGGAGTCTCTCAGTCCTGGACGTTTGGACTTCCGGCAGGCGATCCTGCACTCTCTTCGGTGGACCTTTTCTTCAGAGCGCTTGGACTGTTATATGACGACCCTGATCGTGTTGCATCCGCTGAATCCCAGCTGCGTAATCTTCGTCAAGGCCGAATCTCGGCAGAGGAATACAGTGCAGAATTTAGGAGGTGGTCTGCTGACAGCCTGTGGAATGATCCTGCACTCCGCAGCTAGTATCGACTAGGCCTGTCAGACCAGGTCAAGGATGCCCTGGTCCAGTATTCTCCTCCTGATTCCCTGGAGAAACTTATGCATCTCGCCATTCCTATTGACCAACGCAATAAGGAGAGGCGTCAAGAAAAAGAGTCTGCATCAGCTCCGCCTGTTAGCCCTCCTTGGCTACTCCTTCTTCTACCTACCAGGGATACTGAAGAGCTCATGCAACTGGGAGCTGTTGTTTTTTCCAAAATTGACCTTCGTGGTGCTTATAACCTCATTCGTATCAAAGAAGGTGACGAGTGGAAGAGTCACTATGAGTACCTAGTGATGCCGTTTGTATTAAGTAATGCTCCAGGGGTTTTTCAGGATCTCATCAATAACATCATGCGTGAGTTTCTGGGGAGATTTGTCTTTGTTTATCTGGACGATATTTTGATCTACTCCTCTTCACTGGCTGAACATCCAAGGTTCGTGGGTCCAACCCACGAACCTTAAAGCCATTCAGCGTTTCCTGGGATTCGCTAACTTCCTCAGAAGATTCATTCATGGCTTTTCTATGCTGATTTCACCCATTTTTGCCCTTACGAAGAAAGGGGCGGATCCCACAAATTGGCCTCCTCAAGCTTTAGAAGCATTCGGTGCCTTAAAACAGGCCTTCCTCTCAGCCCCAGTTCTCCATCACCCCAATTCCGAATTGCCTTTTATCAATGAAGTCGATGCCTCCGATGTGGGGGCTGGAGCCGTCCTCTCACAAGTTGACCTACCTTCTGGATGACTAATTACATCCATGCGCATTCATGTCCCGGAAGTTTTCTGATCCTGAGACCAATTATGATGTGGGAAACCAGCAACTTCTCGCTATCAAGTGGGCTTTCGAAGAATGGAGGCATTGGTTAGAGGGCTCTCTCCATCCTATCAAAGTATTTACTGACCATAAAAACTTGGAATATATTCAATCCGCTAAAAGACATCAATGACATCATGCGTGAGTTTCTGGGGAGATTTGTCATTGCTTACCTGGACGATATTTTGATCTACTCCTCTTCACTGGCTGAACATCGCCCTCTATGACAAGCTGGAAAAGTGTGAGTTTGAAGTTCCTCAAGTTGCCTTTTTAGGTTTTATCATCTTCTCTTCTGGCTTTAGAATGGATCCCAGCAAGGTCAAGGCTATCCTGGATTGGGTCCAACCCACGAACCTTAAAGCCATTCAGTGTTTCCTGGGATTCGCTAACTTCCTCAGAAGATTTATTTGTGGCTTTTCTATGCTGATTTCACCCTTTTTTGCCCTTACGAAGAAAGGGGCAGATCCCACAAATTGGCCTCCTCAAGCCTCAGAAGCATTTGGTGCCTTAAAACAGGCCTTCCTCTCAGCCCCAGTTCTCCATCACCAATCCCGAATTGCCTTTTATCAATGAAGTCGATGCCTCTGATGTGGGGCCTCTCGCAAGTTGATCCTCTGGATGACCAATTACATCCATGCGCATTCATGTCCCGGAAGTTTTCTGATCCTGAGACCAATTATGATGTGGGAAACCAGCAACTTCTCGCTATCAAGTGGGCTTTCGAAGAATGGAGGCATTGGTTAGAGGGCTCTCTCCATCCTATCAAAGTATTTACTGACCATAAAAACTTGGAATATATTCAATCCGCTAAAAGACTCAATTCTCGTCAAGCTCGATGAGCTTTGTTCTTCACACGGTTCAACTTCTCTATCACGTTTTGTCCAGGGTCAAAAAATCTCAAAGCAGACGCTTTATCCCGCAGTTTCCTGGATTCTCATGCCTCCTAGCCCACTCTTCTTCCTATTGTTTCCTCGTCATTGGTGGTTCTTGGACTCACCCAAGATTTGTTATCCCAGCTCCGTGGTCTTCAGAGTCAAGCTCCACAGGAGACACCTCCCAACCTGCTCTATGTTCCCCCAGCTCTCAGGAAACCAGTCCTTACTGAATTTCATTCCAGCAAAACTGCTGATCATCCTGGTATTTCGAAAACTAGAAGACTCCTCTCCCAGCATGTCTGGTGGCCTTCCTGGGCTAAAGACTTAGTCGAATTTGTTTCCGCATGCAAGGTCTGCGCTCAGAACAAGGTTCCTCGTTGCTCCCCGTCTGGCCTGCTACTTCCATTGCCTGCTTCTTCTACACTGTAGACCCTTATTTCTATGGATTTCATCACCGATCTGCCCAATTCATCAGGATGTAACACCATATGGGTAGTAGTTGACCGTTTTTCTAAAATAGCTCACTTTACTCCTCTTAATAAATTACCTTGTGCCAGGACTCTTGCCTCCCTGTTTGTTCAACACATCGTCAGGCTCCATGGATTACCTTCTGATATTGTTTCAGACCGAGGAGTTCAATTTGTGGCTCGCTTCTGGCGTTCCTTCTGTTCATCACTTGGCATCAACATCAGCCTCTCTTCGGCCTATCATCCTCAGTCTAATGGCCAGACAGAACGTGTCAACCATTCTCTGGAACAGTACCTTTGTTGCTTCATCTCCAAGTTTCCTGACAACTGGGTGGGGTGTCTCCCCTGGGCTGAGTTCGCCTACAATAATGCCAATCATTCCTACACAGGCGTATCTCCTTTCTACTGCATTTTTTGCCTTCACCCTCGTGCCAATTCTTTTCATTCCATACCCTCTTCTGTTAAAGATCCTCACAAGTCTACCCAGTGGCTCAGATCTGTCTGGAAAAAGGTGCATGCGGCAATCAAGTTGTCTTCTCTTCAGTCTAAAAAATTCTCTGATCGTCACCAAAAGACTTCGTCCTTTAAGGTCGGGCAATGGGTATGGCTGTCTACCCGTAATATCTGGATTCGCCAACCTTCCAAAAAGTTTGGTTCCAGATTCATTGGTCCCTATCAAATCATTCAAAGGATCAGTCCTGTCAGCTTCAGGTTAAATTTGCCCCGCAGTCTTTGTATCCCTTGCACTTTTCATTGTTCCCTTTTCAAACCAATCTTTTTCTCTTTTTTTCAGAAGACCTTCTTCAGTTCTAGTTAATGATCAACAAGAATTTGTTGTCGACTCTATTCTTGATGCCAAGTGGGTACAAGGTCAACTTAATTTTCTCATTCACTGGAAAGACCAAGGTCCAGAAGAGAGATCATGGGTACCCGCAAGAGAAGTCCATGCTTATAAAAGAGACTTCTACAAGAAATTCCCCTGGAAACCTAGGCTAAGGGGTTCCTTAACCCCCCGTCAGAGGGGGGGTAATGTTACGAGCCGCCGTGCTCACATGGCGGCTTGCAGTGTGTGATCCCGGCACTCCGGGATCATGCAATCATTGGTGTCAGCAGCGTGCGTCCTGGTCGCTAAGCTGCC
>WWET01000334.1:665009-675110 GCA_011038615.1 Limnodynastes dumerilii
GTACGCGCGTTAGCGGACGTATTCTGTTACGTTAGGAAAAGTTAAGGTAGGGTTTGGGTCGCGTAATTTGAGAAAATACGTCCGTGCAAGGGGTGTGCCGTGGGAAGTGTATTGACCTTACGTGTACTAAAATACGTACGCACACACGTTGTTCTGGATCTACCCCAATGGGCCTGATCCAGAATAACGGCCGCCGTCGCTAGGACGTCGGGCGTAAGCGTAATATCGGCTTTTGAGCCGATCTGCGCATGCGCCGGGCAGATGTTGCTGGATCCGGCGTCTGTAGCAGCGCCGTAGGGACGCTGGAGGGGACGTCCTCCAGCGTCCCTACGTTAAGGTTAGTGCAGGTGGGCGGGGGGAGGTAGTTAAATGAGGGTAGGAGGGCGGGCGCTGAAGTTAGGGTAGCCTTCAGCCGGCGTAAGGAAGGGGCCATACGCCCGCACAGGGGGAGTGTCAGGGTAAGTAAACGCCGATACGCTGTGCTTTAGTAAACACAGCGCATCGGCGTAGGTGTGGATCAGGCCCAGTGTAAGGGGTCCATGTATTCATCAGTGTCACACACAGACAGAGGTTCCCATAGTCATGCAAATATAGTACCTCCGCACACTGGACCAACAATGTTGATGAAATTGTACTCACTATTCTGCCACTCATAAAAGTGCTAAGAGCCATTACCCCTTAGGGTCAGATTTACTAAGCTGTGGGTTTGGAAAAGTAGAGATGTTGCCTTTAGCAACCAATCAGATTCTAGCTCTCACTTTCTTTTTACATAATAGAGAATGTCAGCTAGAATCTGATTCGTTTTTATGGGAAATATCTCCACTTTTTCCAAACTTGCAGCTTAGTAAATCTCGCCCAAAGAGTCTAATAAGGGGATCTCCAAGACAGTGATATTAAAAAGGAAGGTACACAGTAGTTGGCAAATAACTATCGTCTGACGGATGGCCAGCCCAGTAAGCTCAAACAGCTCCTCCCAATAGAGATAGCTAATGACTGCTCACATAGGACCTGATTCACAGATAAGAGTGCGTTAGGTGCGGGCAGATCCACACCTAACTCACTCTTCCAGCCCCAAACCCACCACCCCCCGCATAACGCCACCTCTATGGACGTAAATCCCTGTCTGCTGTCTTTAAAGACCGCACCTACGCTATCTACTTGTCGATCCGGTACGTAGATAGCGTAAATTACCTACTACGCATGAGCAGTAGGTCATTTCGGCCACATACACACTTAAGAAGCAGAAGCTTCTTGAGTGTTAATCAGGCCCATAGAGTTCAACAAGCAGATCAATATGCGCATGGACCTTTGAGCGAATGTGCAGATTGCTAAGCACAGGGTCCTCTCAAGCAGCAGATCACAGCAATTGAAGAAATGTACACAATGTGGCACATACAAGCTGCAATACTGCTTTCATGCGGGCTGGCGCATAAATAGACTGATCCAATCTTTAATTAATAACCCAGCTGGACACAGTGGACCAGATTCAGTTAAGAAGCTGCTGCTATTTCCATGCATATTTTTAAGAACGAATAAACTGCGCATATGTAGTACCTTATTTACGCTATCTATGTAGGATTTAGGAATTAAGACCGATTCTCAACACTGCTCTTAATGAGATAAGTAATAAGGGGTGTGCCAGGCAAGAAAGAAGTTAAGAAAAGTGGGTAGGGGGAGGCTTTTAAATGGGGCAGACAGGACACAGATTGCTAAGTACGTGTGCACTTTAGCAACATAAGAACAAACATATGCATGGAAAGACAGCCTATGGCCTTCTTAAGTCAGTTAAGAACATGAAAAACAAGGGCATGTCAGAGAAGTTCCCTTGCAACTTAGGTGTATAGAATTGCAAACTTATCTCCTTCTTAACTGTGAATATGGTCCAGTGTGTTGACCACATCTTAATGGAACAGAATTAAAAGTGAATTTTTATTCAGATACGATATATTATTAATAACAAAGTAATAATTATAAGGCATGAGCATGGTCCGAGTGTACAGCGCCAATGTGGCTGGCGACCGATCTGCACATACTGGATTGGAGATGTTGAGTTCCCCCTATCCAGCGTTGGATCTTACTGCTATGTTAGAAGTAGTTATTTATTTCTGAGATGTGGTAGAAGTTAGATATTTTACAGTGAATGTGAATGCTATATCTGTAACGCAAGGTAATAACTATAGAGAAACTGTGTTTATTAAACATAGATATTCCAAAAGAAGAAGAATAACTATGGGCCAGATTTACTAAGCTGCGGGTTTGGAAAAGTGGAGATGTTGCCCATAGCAACCAATCATATTCTAGCTCTCTTTTAACTGTTACATACTAGAGAATGTCAGCTAGAATCTGATTGATTGCTATGGGCAACATCCCCACTTTTCCAAACCCACAGTTTAGTAAATCTGGCCCTACATCTGTATCAGACCTAGAGCACCTAGACCCCTGTAGCAGAACTTGGTCTGCTCAAAGTTTGGTGGATCAAACTTATTATTAATCAATATGTGTGTGGCAGGGTTTAGACTTGTCACTGTTCCCTTTAATCCAGGGATGTAATCATGGTTGCCGACTCTCCCGGAATGTCCGGGAGACTCCAGGAATCCCGGGACAGCACCCTTTTCTCCAGGAGATGGTGCAATTTCCAGGAATAGTATTATTCCTGGACACTGTATTGTCACATACACAGTGCCCGTCCCACTGCATCTGGGCACTGTGTATGTGTTGCTATGGCAACACAGCGCTGTTATCGGAGTATCATCATTCATAATCAGAGGCGCCGCAGAGGGTGGAGGGTGAGTAAGAAGAGAGGGGAACACAGCAAAAAGGTAAAAGCTTATTGGGGGTTAAAGTCGGAGGGTGAGGAAGACAACTAAACAGGTAAGAGACTTATAAAAGCTTTTTGGGGGTTAAAGTATGAGGGGGAGAGGGGGTAATGTGAGGTTATAGTATGTGAGGAGGGTTAATGTGAGGTTATAGTATGTGAGGTGGGGGTAATGTGAGGTTATATTATGTGGGGTGAGGGTAATGTGAGGTTATTGCATGTGGGGTGGGGGTAATGTTTGGTTATAGCATGTGGGGGTGAGGGTAATGGTAATATTATGTGGGCACAGTGGGGGTGTAATGTGTAGGTAGAGTATATGTACTGTATCTGTAGGACTGTATATATGTAGAAGCAAAGTAAAAAAAAATAAAAATTTAAACAGCAAAAATGTCATTTCCAAGATTTTTCAGAGGGGGGGTCTGTGTCTGTGAATTTCTTGTTGAAAAGGTGGTAACCCTAGAATGCACCTGTCCCTAAAAGTGCTTTGTGCATGCACCGGATGACATCACTGATGCGCTGTTCACGACGTGACTGCCAGAAGGCGCCAGCCATTGCGGAGCTAGGAGAGTCGTCAAGTGAGAAGTCAGAAGAGCGGGACACAAAGGTAAGTAATAAGGAGAAAGGCTGGACAAACATGGTGGGGAATACTGAGGAGGGTTGGAGGCACATGATGTGGAATACTGAGGGAGACTGGAGGCACATGATGTGGAATACTGAGGGAGACTGGAGGCACATGATGGGGAATACTGAGGGAGGGGTTGGAGGCAAATGATGGGGAATACTGAGGGGGGGTTGGATGCACATGATGGGGAATACTAAGGGGGGCTGGAGGCACATGATGGGGAATACTGAGGGGGGCTTGAAGACACATGATGGGAGATACTGAGGGGGGCTTGAGGCACATAATGAGAGATACTGAGGGGGGCTGGAGGCACATGATGGGGATTACTGAGGAGGGCTGGAGGTACATGATGGGGAATACTGAGGAGGGCTGGATACTTTGCAGGACACCCATACAGACGCAGGGTCTGCCCCCACCCCTGGTGACGCAGGGACTGCCCCCACCCCTGGTGATGCAGGGACCACCCCCCACAACACAGGGACTGTCCCCGCAACACAGGGACTGCCCCTATGCTTTTTACTGTTCTCCCTGAAGTGATTTTTTTAAAGTAGGCAACCATTTAGATCAGGAAAATATCTTTAGTTTTAGATCATAATGAAAAGTAAAAAGTATAGCAAAATCCATGCTATTGGTTTTTCTTAGAGGGTGTGATAACAGGTCATCTCCATGGAAATCATTTTCATAATAGATATTGTATATTCTGCGTGCCAATAAACAATTTAAGAGCATTGCAATGACATTTTTCCCTTACCTTCATAATTTTCAGTGCATTAGCATAAAGTGTACTTCTCACTCTATAGTACTTTTACATGAGAACAAAAGAAAAATAACCCTCGGCCTTTACATGTCACATACTGTGCTTAAAACACAAAGAAATTCAGCTTAAATACGTTCATATATATACATGCCTGAAAGTTTAGATTCAATTAAAGTAAGAAATATGTCATATTCTAGTTAAAATAGAAAGCATAAAGCTACAACACATTTACTGTACTAATATACAGTGCAGAATGCTTTGATTATGCTATGCAGTGATCCAAGAATAGTTTTCTATCAGTAATTGCACATGAATATACAATTGCTTTTTATGTGAAATAAAGGGAAGCCTAATGCAATCACTAACAACTAGGCCAAAGATCTCGGTCACCAATTAGATTTCACAGCTTTAGTTTCTAATATACAAGGAGCTCATCAGGTAGGTCCCTGGTTCCCACATTCTACATGTGCTTAGAGAAAATTCAATATTACAAAAGCTGTGACATACTGTGGCTATAACATACTGCTTGGATACACGATGAACATAAGACCACTGGGAATATTACAGTGCCACTTCTTTTTTGGTATATTTTCCTGGTTATTGTTCTTCGCTTAGATTAGCCCTATTACGATAGGGCCGTTCTCTCCCAGCCAGTTCCGAACTAACCAACCCTTCCCCTAATTCTATCCCTAACCCTCCCCTTCCAGTACCCTAACCCTCCCTTCCCCGCAGCCTGACCCTAACCCTCCTTTCACCCTAGCCTGACTCTAGCCCTCCCTTCTGTATAGCCTAACCCTAAGACCCCCCCTCCCCGCAGCCTGACCCTAACCTTCCCCTTCTATGGCCCTAACCCTACCTTCTAAAAAGCCTAACCTTAGCCACCCCTAAGACTAAAAGTCCCCAGAGAGGTTACTCACCTCTCAGGAGCTAGCGGCGGGTATACAGCGAAAATGAATTGATGAATATGCCGATCGGCACACTCATTCATTCATAAAAAAAAATCTAAAATGGCTGCCATTCGAAATAGAGACAGCGAAAAAGGAACTTTCAGCTGTTTCTATTTCAAAAGGCAGCCCATCGGAAAGGTGACTCCGGACCATTTTTCCTCACAACTGAGTGATGTATAGGGAATTGCTCTATATCAGCAGACTTGCTAGTGTATTTAAACCAGTTATGGTTGCAATGGCGACACTGACTACATTGAGAATTATACAGCCGATACTTTAAGGCAAAATTAAATAAATCGTGGTAGAGCTGCACTGTGTTAAATGCTTGCTTCCGCTCTCTGCCTAGGAGGGTCTACTACCTCCACAAAAAAATAACCAGAAAATAGAGGAAAGGGTTAGAGAGCAGCGCTAGCATATCAGACAAATGTGCTAAATGAGTGAAAAAAGTTAAAAAAAAACCCTTTAAAATAATGATCCAACAATCTCAGTCGTCTGGATGACTTTAGGCCTAGATAAAAATGCTCAAAAAGCAGGAATAAAAACAGAATTGTTTTATTACATATTCACTAAAAAACCAATATAAATCAATAAATAAAAATAAATACAACTTATTAGAGTGTAAAAACGGTAGTGGTACACCACGTGCAGGCAAACGGCAGAAAGGAGCTCCAGAGGCCAGATGTCAACAATGTCGGCACGGGGAACAAGGTAGGCGACATTGTTGACATCTGGCCTCTGGAGCTCCTTTCTGCCGTTTGCCTGTACGTGGTGTCTGACATCCGCAGGGTACGCTATACCACTACCGTTTTTACACTGTAATAAGTTGTATTTATTTATTTATTTTAGCTTTTATGTTGCTGATTTATGTTGGTTTTTTAGTGAATATGTAATAAAACAATTCTGTTTTTATTCCTGCTTTTTGAGCATTTTTATCTAGGCCTAAAGTCATCCAGACGACTGAGATTGTTGGATCATTATTTTAAAGGGGTTTTTTTTCACTTTTTGCACTCATTTACCACATTTGTCTGATATGCTAGCGCTGCTCTCTAACCCTTTCCTCTATTTTCCGATACTATAAGATCAACTGTATTATTTGCCATATATTATGTCAGCAGGGCTACCATGCCAAGAGCAATATGCTCAGCATGGTAACCCTTCAGACCACAATCAGCCCCTCAGCTCAGATCTGCTCCCTCTGTTTGTTCCTCTGTTTTATCCTGTCCTCAGTCACTCTCCCTTCTATTCTGTCTTCTTTTCATCTCTACTGTCCTGTTCCTCATTCAGTCTCTCTCTGCTCTCTCCTGTCTGTTACTCTGCTCTGTCTGTCTTCTTCTCTCTTGTCCTGTCCCTCTGTCTAGTCTTTCTTCACTCTATGCAGTGTACCTCTCTGCTTTGACCTGCCTGCTCCCCCCACTCTGTCTTCTTTCCATCTCTACTATCATGTCCCTCATCCAGTCTCTCTCTGCTCTCTACAGTCTGCTTCTCTGCTCTGTCTTCTTTTCCTTTCTCCCGTTGTGTCCCTCTGTCTGGTCTTCCTCAGGTCTATGCAGTGTACTTCTCTGATCTGTCTTCTTTTCCTTTCTCCTGTTGTGTCCCTCTGTCTGGTCTTCCTCAGGTCTATTCAGTGTACATCTCTGCTCTGTTGGTGCTGTCTATGTCCTGCAGACAACCAAGGCTTGTCGTGTTTCATTTGGTGACAGATAAAATGATAAAAGAGTGGTAACTGCAATCTGCTGGGAAAAATATACTTCAGTTAATGTCATTCAACAAGCTTATGGCACTAATGGACAAAAGAGATTCATATTGCCCTCTGAATATTAGAATATTCTGGAAGTTTAGATCTCCACCCATGTGGCAGACATTCTATTTATCACAAATCTTTTTTCCATGGTGTGGATGAATCCTAAAATGATATCATATACTAAATTAGAATAATGTAATAGAACCACACACCTGCGCCCCTAGATCTTTTGTAGCTGCGAACCCCTCTTTTCCGAAGGTTACACTCAAATCAAAAAAATGACTGACCCTTCTGTGCTGAATATCCTAACAGTGCAATCAACAAAGTTAGGAACACAAACTACTATAAATATTAGAATGGATCAAGAGGTTCTGCGCTTACAGTTTTTCATTAGAGTCCACAGTTCTTTACTCTGTACGGCTTCTTGCTTTCTTCAATCTATATTCTTCTCTCTTTCCTCCTGTCGTGGTCTGTGCTCCCCTGCTCTCTCTTGAGAGGTGAGTGCATTCTACCAGTAGAGAGTTGCATTGACCCTCAGGTGTACACTACGAAGTGTCCTCTTTTCTCCTATTTATATACACCGGGGACTGGAGACGGGACACTGGTGATATTACACAAGGAAGGGTGTGTTTGTTTTTTCTGAGGTTAACTACCTGAAAGAAAAGGGAAAAAGAGAGAGGCTAATCAGATATGCTGTATATACAAGAGAGAGAAAATGTGAGTGAAATACTTTAGAGTAATAACTTACCTTTTGACGTTTAACGAGGCCGCACAAGGTTGGGTGTTTCTCAACCAGCAGAAGGAGTGAATATAAGACCCTCCCGTTTTATAATAAGAGCAAGAGAATAAAAGTGTGAGTAGGGGAGAGCAGGAAATGAGTGCCTTATAACCCACAGTACTGCGCAAAGATCTCTTCTTACCTTTCCCTAAGGACTGGAGCCTGAGGAGAGCAGGGGAGCACAGACCACGACAGGAGGAAAGAGAGAAGAATATAGATTGAAGAAAGCAAGAAGCCGTACAGAGTAAAGAACTGTGGACTCTAATAAAAAACTGTAAACGCAGAACCTCTTGATCCATTAAATTAGAATAATGATTAATTTGGCAATCCTAATTGGAAGAGTCCCAGGGACATAAAATACATATTTTTTTTGACCGCTCAGTAAGCAAAGACTTGTAATACAATTACATTAATTATTTAAAGTTACAGCATGTAAGGGATATATGTAGGTAGAATACATTAAGGAGGGTCAACAAGTTAGCATTATATATGACACTAGGTGACTTTAGAAAGATTCTCAACCTTGGTGAAGCTTTAAAGTTCATACAATAGTTATGCATAGCAAGTGTATAGTTTGTTTATTTTTTTTTTAGCTTATGAAAAAAATGATCACCTTAAAGAATCACAACACCCATATTATTACCCTTGCTACGTAGGATTTTCATTTACATGACAACATGGTATTTCTGTTCATGATCATGTACCGCGTCTTAGACATTTTGGGCCTCATTTACAAAAGACATTTTTTTGCAGCAATTATGAATCGCCAGCCATCGCTGCGATTTAAAAAAAATAATCGCTGGATTTACTAAGCCCCGTTATAACGTCATAGAGACGATATAAAGGGGTACCTCTAGTGACCAAAAGCTCATTAGCTAAGGAACCCCAAAGAAGCAGGACCGGGACGCAGCTTCCAGCCGGAGAAGAAGATGAAAACTTCAAGCAACAGGTCCATTTCTGCAAACAAGTCACCCAGGATAGATGACATCTAAAATGTGAGTTTTTACTGTACTTTATTCTTATTTAAAAAGGGACCAGACATTTAAAGTGACGATGCATAAGGTAGTTAACGGGAAAAGTTTAAAATGAAAAATGATATTGGCACATACTGTTATTTAATGCTTAAAAAGGCTGTTACATATTAATATTACTAGATATATGGGCACATGGTACTGTTCTCACAACGTAACGGCAAATATACATTTGAATGACGAATAAAGGTGATTTTACTTTGGAGCATTTAAAGAGTGGCCAGATGCATTTACATCTATTCTAAGGGAGCTAGCATATTAAACTGTACAGTAGGTTGTCTAATGTTTCTTAATTTCATGTACATATTGTTTATTTATTTTGTATACTTACTATCTTTTTACAGATATTGGTCATTGTGCAGCATGACATTAACCCTTGGCATGCTGACACTTATAGTACTTGAACAATATGTGCATGGCCTGAAACACATGGCCATTCTGTGCCTTCTAGTACTATTAGCGTATGCATGCTAAGGGTTCTTAGCATGCTGCGCTAGAAATTTTGCTTTGGAAAAACACATGTAAAATTTTTACATGTGTTTTGCAGCTAAAGTGTGTGGCGCTTTCTATGAAAGCGACACACACAGCAGGTGCTTCTAAATGGCGCTTTTTCATAGCAACTCGCCCAAGATTTTACTAAGCGAAGCTTAGTAAATATGGTAATTGCTATATCGGTCATGGAAAATATCGCCATGGCGATGTTTGCCATGGCGATTTTTTAAAGGCAAAAGTACCGGGACTTTGCCTTTAGTGAATGTGGCGATTGCATAATCGCCGCAAAACTCCCACGATAGAAAAATCAACTTTAGTAAATGGAGGCCATTGTGACTCCTAATAAATAAAGAATAATAAAGAGCAGGTACAGTAATGTATACATGGGTCGTATTTAGTGGTCAGACCACCCTTAGGCACCACATAGATTTCAGCCCCCCCCTTCATTCGCGTAAGTCACAGGAAAAACCGTCCATGTGAGGGGAGTGTCAGGGGTGTTGCCTTGCCACGTGCGTGCGTACATTTTCGTACTTTATACACACGCATCTGTGAATACAGCCCTTCATCTTTATAAAAATGCTTTATAAATGCTAAAATTAGATGACACTGCAGCTGATTAATAAGAGACCAAAGTGTATTTTTAATTTCTCTCTTCATTATTGAAGTCATGTTGTCTTAGACAACTGCCAGTCTTTAATAGAGATGTGCAGGATCGGTTCTAAGAGAACCGAGCCCACACGAACATCAGGATCCGAGGCAGGATCCGAGCATAGCTCTATTTTTAATTCTTCATTATTGAAGTCATGTTGTCTTAGACAACTGCCAGTCTTTAATAGAGATGTGCAGGATCGGTTCTAAGAGAACCGAGCCCACACGAACATCAGGATCCGAGGCAGGGCAGGAGCATAGCTCCGGTCT
>WWET01000334.1:698070-718534 GCA_011038615.1 Limnodynastes dumerilii
GAATCCCCCATCATGTCTCCTGTCATCCCAGTATTCCCATCATGTGTCCAGCTCCCCCCAGTATTTATTTTATGTGTCCAGCTCCCCCCCTAGTATTCCCATCATGTGTCCAGCTCCCCCCCTAGTATTCCCATCATGTGTCAAGCTCCCCCAATATTCTCATCATGTGTTCAGCTGTCCCCAATATTCCCATCATGTGTCCAGCCCCCTTCCCCCCAGCAAAACCCCATCATATGTCCAGCTCTTCCCCACAAATCCCCATCATATGTCCAGCTCCCCCCCGAAAACCCCATCATATGTCCAGCTCCCCTCCAGAAACCCCATCATATGTCCAGCTCCCCTCCCACAGAAAACCCCATCATATGTCCAGCCCCCCCACAGAAAAACCCCATCATGTCCAGCTCCCCCCCCACAGAAAAACCCCATCATATGTCCAGCTCCCCACCCCAGAGAAAAACCCCATCATATGTCCAGCTCCCCTCCCCACACAGAAAAACCCCATCATATGTCCAGCTCCCCCCCAGAAACCCCCCCCAAGCAAAAACCACTTACCTCTGACCGGCCTCCAAAGTGCTTCGACCAACCGGGAAATTTCCCGGTAAGGCCTATGACCAATCCACCGCTGGTTGTTATCACTTTGCTATATTTAAGAATTGGCCACTGTGGTTACATCTTAGCAGGCAGGCACAGTTGTATTCCCTAGGTAGGGGACTGTCATAGGTTATCTTAACATTAACAGTGACCAGGGCCGGTGCTAGCATGTTTGCCCTCTCCTCTTTTATAAATATTATAATTACGCTGCAGTGCCCAGGACAGGAAAATGGAGGAAACACTGACTCCTCCCTCTGATCAGGTGACTGGTCACATGGACTAGACATCAGCAGAGGTCCTTTATCCCACTTGGATCAGGTTGGCGTCGCTGTATTGAGGACCGGTGCTGGCTCTCACAATTGTCACAGATCTGGCTAAATGTCAGCACTGAGAATCAGGGGGATGAGCGGCGGCACAACCCCCCGCGGAGTGCATCGCGCAGGCCCTGACCGTGTTGCGCTTTTTTTTACTAAGATATTTCGTTCTAATTACCGTGATATTGTTAATAACCAAACGGATCTGATTGCACCTAATTTTCTTGTTGCCACCATTATTTGACTTATAATCATTTAAATAAATTAAGATTTTTGCCCCAACTTATGGTATTTGTCTTTTTCTTGTTATTATGTAGTCAGTTTGGTGAGGTGGAGGGAATTATGGGGAGCACATCAACCTCAGGAAGTTTATGAAAAAAAGTTTTCAATTCATTCAGGTTGTGTTTAAATATACAAATTCGCAAAACTGACCAATATCATGTGCCTAATGGGACGTACTCCAAAATCATTTTGTTAATAAGTACTTAACTAAATATAGCAGGGTATCAGGAGTAAAATAGCAAGATATGCCAGCAAAATAGGGCAAACTGGGCAGACTGAATGGGCCATGTGGCTCTAATATGTATGCATATATAAGGTATGAATGTATAAAGGGACAGGGGGAAAGTGGACCTGTTGTGACAAATCCCAACTCTGATCTCTGCCATTTCCCTATCTCTGCTATTTCCATAAGTGCAATAATAAGTAAATTAATGCATTTTAAGCCACTTTAATGGTGTGCTTTTAAACAATCCATGACAAGCGCCAAACTTTCTCAAGGAGTGCCATGCTTTCTGGGATACCTTCAGAAAACTCAACGCTTTCAAGCGAAACGCGCTTCGGCTGGGGGGACAGACATAGTGCTACTACTTGTTATCATGGATTGGTAAAAAACACACTATTATTTGATGAGCAGCTTAGGGTGCATTGAATTATTAATTATTACACATTTGAACTTTGGGAAGTTAAAACTTTTGGGAATTTGTCACAATGGGTTTCACTCTTTCCTACCCCTTTCGACATTATGGGCCGGATTCACACAACCGGACGTATAGCATATACGTCCATAGTTTACCGTTTTTTGCTACTGCGCATGTGTAGTAATTTTTTTTCTACTTATCTTTCGTTACGTAGAGTGCGTATATGCAGTCTTAAAGACCGCATATACGCAATCTATGTAATGGAAAGATACGTAGATTATGTAAAAAATTTACTACGCATGCACAGTAGCAAAAAATGGTAAACTACGGACGTATATGCTATACATCTGGTAGTGTGAATCCAGCCCTATATATGCATGCATATGCTGAAGATTAATATAACAGGACTATAGGTGTTATTTAACATACTATAATCTTAGATTCTGGTCTAATGTGTCCCCTGACTGGTTTTATATTTATCCCTTTTGTCCTTGTCATTCACATATATGTACAGTAGTTCTTTTATATTTTGCTGGCATTTCTTGCCATTAGTCCAATGACACCCCATGGTATTTAATGAGTACTTATTAATAAAATGGTTTTACTGAAATATAATAAAGGTCACGTTTTAATATTTTATCTTTGTGGATCTCTGGAGTGCATCCCATTAAGCACCTGGGGGCTGATTCAGAGTTTGGGTGTAAGGATAAAACAGGTGCTCGGCTAAACCATTATGTGGGTGTTAATTAATTTTCATTCTGTTGCATGCAGGGAAAATACTTTACTTTTGCACATGGAACTCAAATACAGTATAGCTTTTATGCAGGTTTGCCGACTCTCCCGAAATTCGGGCAGTTCTCCCGGTATCCCAGGAGAGCCTGTAAATCTCCCACAAGTGACTTGAGGCCCATGGTTTCATGGAAACTATGGCCTCAAGTCCTGCCCCCCTGCCTAGCAACACTAGTATACTAGTGTTGCTAGAGCCAGGGAGCGACTTGATGACCCAATTTGCGCCATCAAGACCCGCCCCGATCCCTACTTCAGCTAAAACCGGGTAAGTATGAGTCAGGGGGCAGGGTTTAATGACCCGATTTGCATAAATCGCATCATTAAACCCCGTCCCTCGTAGGCATCTCTAGCTTCCCTTCGGGATCTCCCGGAGGGAAGTTGGCAAAAGCCGGCAACCATGCTTTTATGTTTTTATGTTCACATGGACAGAAACCAGCACATGATTTGGTAAATTATATATAGAAATCAAGTGGGCTGCAAAATAACTGTTTTCTGTGGGTAAGATGTCAATTTTTCAACCAGGGTTGTTATAGTTTTCCCATTTAAAGTATCCTTCTCCCATTGTTGCAGTTTAAACACACTGCACCTTCAAAGTGATTGACTCTTAACCTGGCCACACACTAGAGCGATTATCGCTCCCAGCATGTGGCTGCCGATAACTGGGACGATTTTTCCGGGGAAAGGTCCCGATATCGGCACCACACACAGCAGAGGCTGGGGGCGATAATCTCTGCTGGAGAGCCTGAAGCTAGCCTGTTGGCTGTCTGCAGTCTCTCTCTGATTGGCTGGGTCTCCTGTCAATCTTGACAGGAGACCCATGCAGCCAGCTTATTGGTTGGCTGCAAAAAAAAATTATCAGTGGGAAAAACTCACACTGACAGGCTGCTGCACAGTGTCCTCTCTGCCTCTGTCTGGGTATACAGCGCTGTATACCCAGACAGAGGGAGAGAAGACACAGCACAGCAGCCTATCAGTGTGTGGGGTTCTGCAGTGCTCTGCCCTCTCTCCCTCTGTGTTAAATGTCTGTCCGGCAGTCATTTTACACAGAGGGAGAGAGGGCAGAGTGCTGCAGAACACTAGGCAGCTCCAAAAATCGCAGCTAGGGTCCGATTATCAATCAGGAATTTCGATCGATGAGATAATAGGACCCTAGCCTTTTTGGACTGTTTTATCGGCATTAAAAAAAAAACATCTTTCCCACATACTGGAGCGATATTTGGCCCAATCCAAGATAATTGCGTGTTTGGGACGATAATCGCTCTAGTTTATGGCCAGCTTAAGGGCTAAATTTACTTAACTTCTCAAAAGGTAAAATGGAGATGTTGGTCATAGCAAACAATCAGATTCTAGATCTCGAATTCCTGTTACATACTAGAGAATAGCTACAATATAATTGGTTGCTACGGGCAACATCTCCATATTACCTTTTGAGAAGTTTAGTAAATCAAGCCCTAATGTCTACAGGAAGAAATAATAGTAATATAAATATAATTATAATATTGCCCCACAGGTTGCCTAGCCAGAGTCTAGTTTGATTAAAGTCTTCAGTTAGAATACTAGACCAGAGTAGGTAGAAAACTTAAGTCCTGTGTTAACAACAGACTGCAGTAATGCTTTTCATTAATTATCCACAATCCATTCTACCATGTTAATCATTCCAGGCAACTTGCTGACACAATCAGCTTTAGAAATATCACTTTTAAAGTCTATTTACATTTATCGTTTGTAAAACCCAAAAGTCTATGAATAAATGTGCATCTTTTATAGAGGGCTATAACATTATTTTATTAGCAGAGTTTTACAAAAATATACTACTGGATTCCTTTTTGTGAACCCAGTGCCACATTTTATGCATTTTTCATCTACAAGCAGACGCTAAAGCCCACAAGCACACTGGAGGTAGGGTGAATAAAATAGCAGGTCACATTTGATTACGAGAGGTAGAAGGAACAGGCCTTTTTCCCTAAAATTCCCTAAAGCCATTTCAGAGATAGGTAAAATCTGTGTGTTTTTTGTTCTCCTAATGCTCTGCAATATCCCTTAAAGATCCAGACCTAAAAGTGTATCTGTCTGTCTCGTTGACAGTCATGTGAGTAATAATTTAGTTAGGGGAGGAATAAAAAGGTCTTGTTGAATTTACCCCACTCCTTGCAGCTGTATCCTCTTGGAGTGTACCCATTGTGAATAACATTGGCAAAGCAATATTTGTTCATCTCCACTTTAATCAGCAATTGAGGTGTTGATTATAATTGGTGGCAACAGTATTCCTCATAGGCTTTCACAGCAATCATTCACAATGTCCCAGCTCTCTTAGAGCAGACACTGGCGGGTGAGAAAATCCTGTTTCTACAATGGGCTTAAATTGCCTTTTATACCTCCCAGAATTCAAAGGGACTGTTTATGATATTTATTTCGAAAGTAGCTTTAAAATACTGTAATATTCCACTGTTCTGCAAATACAAAGTATATCAGATTGCTATATGGTAGATATATAAATAATTAAACAATTTTTTGAAGCCTTACCAAATGTCAAAATAATCACCTTGATCATACCCATTGATTCACTGACGCTGTACTGACTCATCATCATTGTGGCTCAGAGAAAATGAACTTTTCTTTTGAGCAGTTTCCAGTATGAGAAAGTGTAATAGAGTAAGTTCAGCTTCAACTATCATGTTGTTCAGAAGGAGTTGTGTGACTCTCTTAAGATCTGTGACAGTGGGAAAGAAACACATTATGTTTGATTTAAACTAAAGTTCAAGCATGGTTGTCAAAATCTACTGATCTAATACCAAGGTGTTGCTAACCCTTGTGTACTTGTAAAGTGAATATCAAAGTTAATTTTATATCTTGCAGAATCGCTTCCTTTGGTGTCCATCTTCAGCTTCTCTACCTACTTTTCAGTAGATTATTTAGGGCTATAAATGCACTGCACTGCTACATATTTACTTGGTTACAGTAGCAACTAATAAGTTAAAAAGTATGCAACTGAAATATTTGTCCAGTGTGCTGCAGCAATATAAAATATCCCCCTTCCCAATCCCTGGCTTGACTTATAGGTCTTGGTGGGGTTTTATTATCCAAGCAGTGGTTGAAATATGACATTTCACTTTATTATGTGTTACTTCAGTTGGTGGCATAGCAGATTGAATTTATTTATTTATTTTTTATCTGCTGCAAAGTTTGACATGCAGTTACTGAATGTCAAAAATGCCTAGAAAATTTCAAACCACAGATAGCATCTTTTGCAGTCTGCTCACATATTTTATATACTGATCCATGATTGACAACAGGAGTAAATCTAACTTAACTTGGTTCTAGCTGCCACCACATAAAATGAACACACAAAGAGACCGAGAAAGAGATTACCACACAGTTCTTTAACACCTTCAAGAGAATGATAAATAGTTCCCTTAGCATGTTGTTAGGCAAGAAGAAATATCAAACGCAATATGTTAGCAATTCAGTGATCTGATGTTGTTATCCACCTGACTGACAAATCAATAACCTCATCACATCAGATAGTCAGACTATCTAATCGATTTCTGATTTTGAACAGTAATATTTCCCAAATTGTATCTTTCTATAAACTGCACAGCTATTAAATCTGTATCGTACTTATGCTCATGCTAGAAATTATGTTGTTGACGAATATACTAAAAAGAGGATTACTGACTATCTTTAAGACTTAATCAGGGTTGCCGACTTTTTAAAGGGAGAATCCGGAGGGAAGCCATAGATTGCTACAAGGGGGCGGGGCTTAGTGACACGATTTGTGCAAATCGTGTTATTAAGCCCAGCCCCCTGTCAATCATTCATGTAATCTCTAGTGTTACATGGGATGGACGGGGCTTGATGACATCATCAAGCCCAGCCCATCCCTAGTAACTCTAGGGATTACAGTTGTAATTAATAGCTGGTCGGGGCTTTCGGGAGCTTTGCCAGGTCTCTCGGGATACCGGGAGAACTGCCCAAATTTCGGGAGTCTCCCGGATATTCCGGGAGAGTCGGCAACCCTGGACTTAATAATTTGTAATCACTGCATTATGTATGCACACATAGGACCAGTGCCATCCCTCATACTGTAGATAGAATCTGAAAGGAATAGGCTGTCAATTACAATTTGGCCTATGGGCTTTTTGAGGCCACTGTGGTGTCTACAATGTAGAGCATGATGGGCTCTATTGTGCTTCTGCGCAGAAAATCTCTCTCTCTCTCTCTCTCTCTCTTTCATCAGCTGCTGGCAGGTTCTTTATATACAGAAGTGTAGAGTGCTTTTTATAAACCCTCTTGCAGCAACTGACAGCTTAGTACTGTCGCTCTTCTGGAGGGCAGTGATAGCCAATGGCAGTGAGTGACATTGCAATATCCTAAATAGAAAACTAAAGAAGATCTTATAATTATGTTTAATAACATAACCTAACCTTTGTGGAAAATATATAAGAATTGTTTTACAGTTTATTTACCAAAACCCCAACCAAAACTTAGAGTTGCCTGTTTATCAAATTCAGTGATGTCATATTTGCATTGCTGAGATCAAGATATCAGCTTATAGGTGTGTTGATAAATAAATCCCTAGATCTACACTTTACTGCAAGTGTTTTATCTCACAGCATTCTTTTTTTGTCTTATTTTTTATGTGCTTTACAAAGTTTATGACTATGCCATAAAATATTAAATATACATGCTATATTTACCTTCCAATCTAAGAATAACTTCCATTATCATGACCTTTACTTCAACATGTTTTTATAACAAAAATTAGCACAACTAATGTAAACTTTAAAGTGGAGTACTCATAAATTATAGTGGTGGTGATATGTGTAAGCCAAATCACTAATACACTGCACTGCATTTGGTATTTGCATAATAATCATGTTAAATGGATTTGCTTTAAAATGTTGAGTCTATTACATAGCTGTGTTTCAAAAAGCAGAATTATAGTTACCACAGAAGAGGGGAATTTATTTGTGTGTGATACTAATTGAATATTAATATACATGCAAATGAAAGTGATTACTTGCACATTATTTATGCTTTCAAAAACAATTGAGCACAAAAGCCTGACTATTTATACTCTAGCACACAATTTTTCCTTTTCATCAGTTTCCATTACACATATATTTGATGGTAGAGATGGTTTGCAGCATTATATCATCATCGGTTGTGATGCATGCCTTGTCTGGCATAGGTTGTTCCAGAGTTCTGTTGAAAGCATCATTTTATATTGAGTATTTGGAAGAGTCTGACAGAACAAGGTCATTCATTATGGTGCGTTTTGCGATGTGCAAGACAATGGGCCGTATTCACAGATCCGTTAGTTTAAGGTACGCAATTGTACGCACGTACGTTGCAAACCAACACCCATGACACTCCTCTCACACAGACGGGTTTTTGGTGACTTCCGCTTCCATAGGGCACCCTTATCTCTACCTATGCATTTACGTGCGTATAATACTTACGTATGTGCGTATGTAGCTAACCACGCCCTCAAATGGTCATTTAAATGCCTCCCCCCCACCCACTTTCACGTAACTTTGTCCATACGGATTTCAACCACGCCCCTCCTTACGTATATCCCCAAGTGTGATTCACACGTATGTGCCTAATGGGCGCGTAAATTCAACGTAAATAGCGTAAATAAAGTTACTACACATGTGCAGTTACTCCAATCCTAAAAATACGCAAGGAACTCCTTACAAAACCAGATCTGTGAATACGGCCCAAGGTTTGTGGGGAAAGACAAGTAAGTAGCGCTGGACGTCATAGTAAAACTTGGAGATTTGGGGGACTGGTGACATTAGTCCAGTTACTGAAGTTTTCAGATTGCTTAGAATCCATTGGAGATGGCGGTGTAGTCAAGAAGACCAGAGTGAAAGATGATGTTCCACCATCACTGGTCCTCTCTCACTTTGATGCCATTTCTCCCTCCCCCTCCATTTTTTCCCTATGCTGATTAAGTTACTTAATAAAATTTGCAATTTTGGGGATGATCGATTGGGAAATGCATCCATTTACCTTTCATGACTGATGGTAAACAGTTGGTAAATAAATTCAGTAAGTAGCTCATGTAGTCAGCCTGTCTGCAGGGACCAGAGTAATAGTATAGTCCTGTGTTCTGTGTAAAGTACAGTTCCAAATAAATGTCATACAGTAAAAGCATCTTTACATCTCTCCCTCTCTGGGTTGGTTGTGACAATTGCTTAGCCCTGCAACAGCAATGGAACCTACAGTGTGGGATGTACCTAGGATTTCACCAGGAGGAATGCAGCCAGATAGTTTCATAAAATGAAATCTCTAAGGAATGATTTTATTTGCATAAATACACCCTAAAACATTATTTCGCCAATTTATTAAACACCTAAACAGATTATATATATGTATCTTCAGATTTAGTTTAATTGGTGAATGTGGTAGCACTCTCAGTGACCACAATAGGAGATGGATGATGGTGTTCAGACTGACAATCTCTATTGTTAAAGGTATTTTCTAGTCATCCATCACATGTTCCATCAATGTAAGACGGGGGGAAGGGAGATCGTGACAATGTACTGAATGGGTTTGCAGTATATGCTGCTTTACAAAAATAAAGTCAAAGGTTTGTAGATCATACATCAAACAGTTCAACATGTGAAATTTCCATAAATCACTATAAAATGCATCACCTATACAAATTTTATTTTACCTGACTTAAAACGTCTAAACATCAATGCATGGCTTTAAAAACCACAAGTAAAATAAAGTTTGAAGTACAAGTTCTCCTAAATGTAGCTAAATTGCGGCTTTCAGTAGGAGGGAGAAATTAGTGCAAAGCTCACATTCCAGTTGACTATTGACCTAGAGCCAGATTTACTAAGCTGTGGGTTTGGAAAACTGGAGATGTTGCCCATAAAACCAATCAGATTCTAGCTCTCATTTTCCTATTACATACTAGAGAATTCAGCTAGAATTTGATTGGCTGCTATGGGCAACATCTCCAGTTTTCCAAACCCGCAGCTTAGTAAAACTGGACCCTAGAGTAGAGGTACCAAACGGTGCTAGGTGCATTTCAGTTAATGGGTATGTCACAGCCAGCTACCTGTATATTAAATGGGAAATACTGTATATAGAAGGGATGTTTGTATATCCAAGGGCCACTAGGTTTTAGTATCATAACATGAAAATATTTAATTCACTGTATAGAATAGAATTTTAATAGTTGATGTTAGTATTTCCGAAATCGTCTTGTAAATGAAATTTTCTTATAACCATGACACAAGCACAGAGCACATTATATGTATACTCTAATTCCCAAGAAGGCATGGATTTGCAGAAAGGCCATAGACACTGAGGTCTAGAAATGGCAGGCTACCCTTCTTTCATCATCTTATTACTTTTTGTCCATTTGCCTGACAGCATGAAAACGGATCATTTCTAATAACTTGTAGACCTATTTCAGTTATACAGATTACATGTGACGAGGTTGGGATAATTGAGCTCTATGCCAATTGGGATGAGGAGTGAAAAAAAAAAAAAAACCACCTGGAGGGAGAAAAGGAGGGGGATTTATATCCAGGCTTCTGTGCATTTGAAGAAGTGGAGGTTAAGGCCATCTCTTTTGACGTTTTTTCCCGCGATAAGCTGTGTGGGGTATTTTGAGTACCCAGAAACTATATTCAGCTAATGAGCATTTGGCTGTAGGCAATAAGAGTTTAACAGTGGAGTGTAACCACAGCAATGCCTTGGGCATAAGGAGAGAAACCTTTAATAGAGTTCTGTCAATCACAACACAGCTGGGCAGAGATACTTCTCTACTTATAAGGAAGTCATATAGATTTGTATTCAATACTTTTCTGGAATTACATTCTCTAACATGTTCACTTCTCCTGGTGCTTTGCAATCCATTAAAGGCTTCATTAGCAACTGAAGTGGTTAATGGTGCTTAGAGCGGAGATGTTTTTTACTCAGAGAATGTAGCTTATCGTGTCATATAGGGTGTATATCTTATTTGTCCTGCACGGACAAATAAGATCTCAGTTCAAGGGCCACACCACTTCATGTGTCAAGAGAAACATGAAACCTCTACAGCAAGTATTAGGAGTAAAAGAGATAAAAAACTTAAGAGTAATCAGGTGCCGCTAACTGTGATGGCTGTGATGGCTACCGGAGTCAGGGATAATCTCACTGCTGCTTCACAGCACCAGCTCAACGAGAGAAGGAAGCTCTTTCAACTGCTTCTGAAGACAAAAGCAGCTTATAATGCTCTCTCTCTTCAGAGATTTACCATAGTTTAATTTCCAAAGAACAAAAATAAAGCTTTTGAAAATAACGACTTTTTTTTTTTTTTTGCACATTCATATTTTAAGTTCATGCCAGCCTTATATCATAAGAGGGTCCTAGAAAAAGGTTATAAAACTGTAAATTACTATACATTACTTTCCAATATGTAAGCTATAATGCTATAACAGCTATTGTAGCAAACAAACAAATTTGCACAGAGAGATTAGTGCAAGAGACACCAAATCTGTTGTTGCCTGTATGGTCAATATATTATGGCTAGATGTAAGATAAATATTTATGTTAAACTGTTATAATAATTATTAGTTTTGGATAGTGATTATTATGCCACATACAGAAATATCTGTTTTAATAAATTTAGGCTTACTGTATTTAATGTGTGTGGTTTTGCAGTTAGAAAATCGGTCTTGCGACTGATTGCTTGCCATCATTTTTCGTCAGTCTGCACTGAGAAGAGATGGTCACTGCACAGGGGCAAATGCAGGATTTTGAAAGGGGGTTTCCAGATACTTGTACTGTATTAGGAAGTCGGCATTTGTATGTGTGCTATAAATGTGCATTAGCTGCTCTGGCCCATACATGCACAAATTGAGAGAGGTACAGCAGGACCGTGTCTGAGCAATTTGGTGCCCTAGGCAAACCTTCATCACCATCCCCCCCCCAACACACACACACACTTATCTCAGTTTTGGGTGAAAAAAGATATTTGATACTTTTTTATACTTCAATTCAGCACATTCTGTTTCAACAAAATTGTACTTCTGGATTTTTCTGTTATGAAGCCTCACAATGTTTTGCTCTACTATTATGTTACAATAGTATGTGTCAAAGTATAAAATAAATGGTTTTACAAGCCTAAAAAAATGTTGCACTGCACCTAAACCAAATTTCTTAAATAGAAAGCCTGAAAACGTAGCCCCCTCTTCTAATGTTCTCTCAAACTTTGATTGAAAAACTCCCTGATGAAGTCCACAGGATAATTCCAAAGGACAAAATGCGTTGGTGCAATTGTACCTGAGCGGTGTGTTTCATATCCTGAATGATATATTCAGATAAGCTTTATTTTATCCTATCTTGATGTATGCATATTTTAGTTATTCCTTTGTATGAATAAAAAATTTGTTAGAAATACTGCACTAGGTGGCTTTTTTATGCGCTTTTTTTCCTACTGGACTCACCTATTGATGAGATTCAGATCAAGAGACAAAGATACCCTGAATTTGCCTCTTTTTCATCTAATGTCTGGTAAGCTTTTAATTGTCACTATTACCTCACCTATGAATGGTAAAGCACGAGCACTTTATTAATTTATTAAGAAAGTACTTCACTATTGGCGCCTCCGGTTCTCTCTCACTTCGTTTACATTTATCTTTTTCCATGGGAACAAACAGACATTATACTAGAACGGCAGACCCTGAAAAATCAGGACTCACGTTGATTTGTTATGAACTTCTATATATGAATTATTAAGGACATTTTGTAATTGTTTTCACTGATCTTTTTATAATATATATTGTATTTATTTATCTCTTTATATATTTATTTATTTATTCACTACAGGCTTTTAATCGCCATTATATTGATTGTTTTTTGGTTCTACTATATACACTGCTCAAAAAAATAAAGGGAACACTAAAATAACACATCCTAGATCTGAATGAATGAAATATTCTTATTAAATACTTTGTTCTTTACATAGTTGAATGTGCTGACAACAAAATCACACAAAAATTAGCAATGGAACTCAAATTTATTAACTCATGGAGGTCTAGATTTGGAGTCACACTCACAATTAAAGTGGTTCTGCAGACACTTTAACAGACCTCTACTATACACTGCCCAATGCTATATTTAAACATACAGGCTACTTAAGTTAAAATAGTACACAATCCAAGAATAAGTGAACTCGTCATCTTTTATTTTCTGTCAGCAAAAACGTGCAATGTTTATTGAAAACACACACTTGAAATATCAATCCTGAATTTAACTTAATGCAACAAAATGCACTAAGAAAATGCTAAATTTATGTGAGACTCCTCCTTTAGAAACTGTGCTATAATCATCTAATTGCAATAAATGCATGTTTATAGTTGGGTTAATACAGGTTTCGCAGATACAAGTAAAAAAAACTTAAATAAAAAACAAAACTACTAGTTATTGAGCAATCTCTTCATAAACTTGCAAAACGAACAAGGAGGGAGGTGCACTCTGCACTGTCTATTTGTAGGCGCCCAGGAATATTAAGGAAATCCCAGGCCAGACTTCTAACATATGCATTGCTACTTAAAAATAAGAATCGTTACTCAACTCAAAGGTCTTCAATGAAGAATTAGAACCACCCTTAAGACATTTGCGAGGCTTATTAACCTGCAAAACGTATACCTACCTGACAATAATACGCACAACACCCCCCACATTACGTGCACAGCACGTCTAGTGCATCCATCAGACCTTTAAATGTGGTCAGATTGTAAACGAAACTGTGCTGCTGGTAGAAAACCCCTAAGAGATCAGCCATTGTCAGCAGCATAATCAGCCGCTCTACAACATGACCACAACTGATGCCAAAATGTGGCAAGAGCTATATATACTGTACTTAGATTTTACCAGTAATCCAAGCACGTTATTAACTCACGCACATGCCAGCACACACGCTGCACTGCCCCCACACTGGGGGAAACACACGAGGGGTTGAGAATCGCAATGTTTACCACCTCTAGGTGAGCAACTATCCAGCGGCCCCCAGGAATACTCTCGTTTAAAGCCAACCTGGCCCAGGTGA
The DNA here is from genome assembly GCA_011038615.1 of Limnodynastes dumerilii. NCBI lineage: Eukaryota > Metazoa > Chordata > Amphibia > Anura > Limnodynastidae > Limnodynastes > Limnodynastes dumerilii. The sequence continues at coordinate 711,744 of WWET01000334.1, forward strand.
GGCCTAGGCACCCGGACTCTTCCGTTCCCAATGCCCTGCCTCGAATCCAGGACTCACCGGGCCCCACCGCCTCCATCTCCGCAGCAGTCCTCTCCGGGAGTCTCTTTTTCTCCGGAATATTTGCTCCGGGTGGGGGTCCCTCCACGGACGGAATCGGGTCGGGCGGGTAAGGAAGCCACCGAACGACGCGGGGCCTCAGTTGCCGGGGTGCGGGTGGCGAAGAATGTTGCTACTGCGGCTGCCTGCCGTTCTGGCTAGCACACACCGGGGAAGAAAAAGATCCGCGTTCCAGTTGTGCCCGTACGGCGACACCGACGACGGGAAAGACTTGGGGGGGTAAGTGAGCGTGTGAAGCGGAGGCGCGCGTATGTGGTACGGGGACGCGCAGTTAGTGTGACCCGTGGACGAGCGGTTTGTATCTGCTGGAGAGGGAGCAGGGGATGAGATCTGCCAATGTTTCCGTAAACACAAGAGCAATCGCACGTCTATTTACAAGTGGATCATAGAAGATCTCCTGTGTAATACATCAAAACGCTTATATCAGCATTGTGTTTTTTAAATATTGATTAAAATTATTTCAATGTGTACAATATGTGGTACATACAGGAATGCTAAATGCATTTTTTTTAAAATAAAAATAGCCTTAGAATTTGCTTTTATTCTAAACAGTTGGCTCTCTTGTCAAGTTAGGATTAAAGCAGGCTTTAATTTAATTTAAAACCAGCGATTCACATAGTTATTGAATAAAACATTTATAACAAACGTCACCTCAAATCAGCAAAAACCCAACAAAACTAACTTAGGCACCGTTTTAAATCAGTGGTTTGCGTTTAGCGTTTGAACGGATGAATCTCACTTGTTTAGGGTCCAGTGCGTTAAAACAGCGTATAAACTTGGTTTGGGTCTGTAATCTGTAACCGGGTGTTGAAAACCGTATTAGAATACTAGAAGCTGGAGAGGTGGCATGACAGCTGACAGCACTGATTAGTACCTCAGCAGCTCAAAAGTGCAATACACATTCCATAGAGAATAATAGTGGACATGTTTTAACTAAAGTATATCAGGTGATATCAAATGAAGTCTTATTTGCCTCAACAAAGTAAATTAGTGAAACCATGTACCTATCATAAACCTAATATTCTTTATTCACGTTCAGTGGCAAAAGCAAGATTTAGTAGTGGGGGTTTCCAAGTACGTACGTGCGTGCGTAAATAAGAACAAATAAAATTGAACCAACACCTTAACCTAACAAATATATATTATCTACATTTTTACATTTCCTTAAAACTGAGGGGCAACTCAGGGGTCCACTCCCTCACAGTCTTCATGATGTGAATAATTTCCTGCCTGCCACATAACCTTAATGACTGGAAATTGGAGCTGTAATACAGGCCAGGAAAGTCTGTGCATAACTGCTGTATTTCAGAGTTCCCCTTAGGTCACCCCCCAGTGCAGTGAATAAATTATCACATTGCTAGGAGACAAGAGCTTCCCACTCACACAGCACACAGCGATTTGGAGATTTTATCTCTTTTATTACAGCAAACTGTAAGCTGAAGTTTTCACTGTGTGTCCCCCTCAAGCTAAAAACACCCCCCAGCCCACCAGAAGGAGTTATAATAGCTGATTTCTCCACCAGCACACCAGGAAAATCGAGTGAAGTGGCCATCTTACTCCTCCCATGTGAAGGCAGTGTCAGTGCACCCAGCAGAAGGATCTTACTTGACATGCGCAACGTTATGAGCTGTTTCTCTCTTTCTCTCCTATCACCATAATGCAGCACAATTTCCTAAATTGTAAAACACCTGTCATTTTCTCTGAAATCTCACCCCTCAAAGGCACTCCCCAGGATCATCAGCTCCCTAACAAAACAAACAGCTAATGAAAAGACCCTTTCTGCACTGAGTTCTGTCTTCCCAATCATATTCTAATGTAATCAATGTAATGTGGCTTTCTGAAAAAGGAAGTAGAAAAAAACGGCCACATTTTCCACTTTAGCCTGTTCCAGTTTTTTCATTTTTAATAATTTCACTATAAATTTTGGCATGCAGCACCAGGAGACAATTTTCCACAGACGGGTATAAATTTCATCTTAATGCATAAAATACTTTCTGAGCTACAGCCCCTCAAACATCATACACCTATTACAGGAAGCTATGTTATATCAGTTGTAGTATTAAAAAATATGTAAATAGAAAATTAAAATTTACCTTACACTTGCCTGGAGGATGTCTGAATCTGTGTCAAGTCAGTGTCTAATTTTATCTGCTCTGTGAAGAAACAGGCTCCAGAGCTGGGAAGTAGAGGCTCTCATAGCACTGCATTACAGGCAGAACCGTAGCAGCGCCTGAAAGCCAGGATCGTCACAGTGAAACGGGGTAGAGTTGTTTATAGCCTGCCGCCTCTCCCTCTTGGCAGCATCTACAGCGATGTGCCATCACATAGGTATCTTACAGTGTGACAGAAAAATTATATGATGCTGTCAGGGAGAAAAGTCAAGGGTCAGCACTACAAATGTACATTAGGGTCGCTCAGTGTCATTATTTTTCTTTCTTGTCTTTTCTTTTCCTTTAATTTTTTGAGGGTTTATGAGCTACTGGAAAATCCCCCCCCCCCAGCTGCACCACTGCTATGAGCGGATGATATTCAATTAGCTGAATGCAGAAAAGTAAGTTTTATTAACCCTAACAACCCCCTTACTGCAGCCTAACCATAACCCTCATTTAACTCCATATCTCCGCTCTCCACAGCATAACCCTAACCCTAACATTAACTTTCTGACCTCTGCAGCCTAACCCTCCCCTAACGCTAAACATTGGTGTCTACAGCCTAACCATAACCCTTCCCCCCTCTGGAACCTACCCTTAACCACTTCCTGTCTCACAACCTAACACTAATGAGATTGGGCCTTTTAAAGTGGGCCATTCGAAATGGTACCTATTCCAGAATGTTGATTCTCATTTTTAAAAGGTAATCGGAAATGGTGTAGCCAAAATTAAACTTTCGGCTGCATCATTCTTTAAAGCCCTTTGTGCCAGCAACTGCATCCCGTATTTTACATGAGGGCCACTCAGAGTCTGCATAGGTACTTTAGTTATCACCAATTACTGATACCAGCAACGTTGCAGAGACCACTTTTATATGCTTGTTTTATTAGTTTAACTTGGATCTGTTTGGGAAGCTTCATCATTATTTATCATTTATCATTATTTAGCATTTTATTATAGGTATATACAGTCAATGGTCTAATAACCACCTCACAACTGTCAAGGGGCAACACAAGTTTGTTGGATAGCAACAGTGATAGTGAAGGGGCACAGACACCTGACACTTTACAAATATATATATATATCACAGAGTGCAACAGTGATAGTGAAGGGGCACAGACACCTGACACTTTACAAATATATATATCACAGAGTGCAACAGTAGTGGTAGATAGGATGGTATCTCAGTGTGTTATTCCTAGCAATCAAATGTAATTTTTGTTATTTCATAACAAGCACGAATGGCATGATTTAGCACCGAAAGTATTATAAATGAAATGTACATTTTTTGAATTTAAGATACCCCAAGAATAAGTAAATCTCAACCAGAAGTAAAAGAAGTAAAATCCTCACAATGTAATTTAGCGTGTGTGACACGAGGAGTGCTGTCGGCTACAGTATTACAGTAACAGACATCTCAATGAAGGGCCTATGTTCAGGAGCAAATATGTACCATTCTTGATGTTAGACAACCACTGGCAGCAGCGGTTCTGTGAAACTTAATAAAAGAAATGTACATTATAGATATGGAATAGAAGACACAAAACTGAGCTTACATCCAGAAGTGATGTGGTTTCAAAAAAAGCTCCATATATCATTGTCACGTTTAGACAGAATGCACAATAAGGACAGCAATGGCTGCTGCAGAATTTTATTACAATAGGGAGAGCATTGGGAGCCATTTAATAGAAACATAATAGAAAAATTTATATTATAAAAGGACTAACCAAGCTGGGCTTTTACTCGGGGTAGAAATGATAACAGAAAATCTTGAGATATCATTGGGGTAGATCCAGAACTATGTGTGCCGTACGTTTATTCGCGGAGCGTATTTTCATACACGTAAGTTCGCTACACTCCCCTCGTACGTCCCTTGCACGTACGTATTTTTTCAAAATACGCTACCCAAACCCTACCTTAACTTTTTCAAACGTAACAGCATACGTCCGCTTACGGACGTACTGACTACGTGAACGTACGCAGCTTAGCACGCCCATACTGTACACTTTAAATACCACCCCTTGCCTCCTTCACGTATTGCAGACGTATTTTGGTCTAACGTAAATTTGGCACGCCCCCACACGTAAGTATTTACGTGAGACATACGTGAATGGCCCATACGTTCAAAATTACGCTACCTGAATGTGCGTATTTTCTATGGTGCGCATGCGCAGTGCGTTCAAATCTGCGAATTTACATCATCCGCCACGCGTAAAATCGCGGGGAAGCGTAGTTCTGGATCAGGCCCATTATCAGTATAAAACAGTAATAGAAATAGTTTGCATCAGAAATAGAAGAACTTGAATCCCTAATTACCCCATGTTCCGAAATGGAAGACTTTAAAGAAATGGTAGAAATCATCAAACGAAGGGTTTTGGAGAGAGAGGTTGTTGACAGAGAAAAAATATAAGAAATATAAAAGAAACACCATTGATTATAGAACAAACATTCAATATATGAAAATAGACAAAAAAGAGATATGAATGAATTAGAGAGTCTTCTATAGTATTTGATGCAACAGGAGGAAGAAGAGTTAATGATGTCCGAAGGGATAACCAGAATGGAGAAGGAGAAGACGAGGAAGGAACGATGAAGTTCAGTAAGGGAAGAAGATTAAAGAAGAGAAAAAGGGAAAAGGATGACTGAGGTAAGAAAGAGAAATCAGGATCATGGGAGAAGGAGTAAGGAGAGAGGAAAAGGTGAAAGAAAGAGCTGAGATCGAGAGGACCATAGACCATGGAGTGAGAATCAGAAAGCAAGGAATATGGAAAGATTTGTTAATATGCAAAGGCACCAGAGGGATTCAAGAGTGGACAAGAGGTATTTTAGGGATAATAAAAGACCATATGAGAGGGAAGAATATAAGAAAAATTATAGTAGACCATCCTATAAGGAGTACAAGTATGCGCACAGGAGGAGCCTGAGGGATAGTCCACCTGACAGAGAAAGGGATTGAAGGAGAGAGAATGAAGAGGGAGGTGAGGTTTGATTACAGAAGAGAACCCCCTTGGGATAATTACCCACATAGGGCCAGATCCTGAGCTACGCTTTTACTACTCTGCGGTCTTACGCTAGCGTACGTTCGATGCACTCCCCTCGGCCCACCCCTCTCATGTACGTATTTTAGGTGCCTTACGCTTTACATACCCTGCCTAAACTTTACGCTGTGTAACCACTAGCGGACGGACTTCAGACACGTAGCTACACTGCTAAGCACGCCCATACTGTATGATTTAAATGCTTCACCCCGCCTTTGAAGCGTAAATACTAGTGGCGTATGGCTGGCACGCCCCATCGTTAGTTGATATGTTACAGATACGTGACTGCCCCTTACGCTATGTCTTAAGTCACGTAACATCTGCCGTGCACATATGCAGTAAGTACTAATGTGTGAATTTACACTAGCGGCTAGCATAAATTCACTCGCAAACGTTGTTTGCATGGAGGGCATGGATACAAACTGGAGGGTGGTAGATTCAAAGGAAATGTGCGGAAAAATTACTTCACTGAAAGGGTGATAGATAAATGGAATATTCTCCCATCTGAGGTGGTTGAGGCCAATACAGTAGAACAATTTAAACATGCTTGGGATAAATATAAGGGTATCCTAAATTGTAACCCCAATTGAGGGTAAATAGGGTCTAGGGTCAGTATAGTTTTCAATAAACAAATGGGCAGACTAGATGGGCCATGTGGCTCTTATCTGCCGTCACTTTCTATGTTTCTATGTTTCTATGTTCTGGATCTACCCCATAAAGAGAATATAAGATATGAGCAGAAACTCTATACAAGACATCCGGGACACACAAGAGAAATTGATCGGCATTTTTTTTTAGGATAGAAGCCCTTGAAAATAAGAAAAATGAATGAAAAAAAGAGGAATAAAAGGGGCAAAAGGGGAGGGGTTAGGAATAGAAAGGCAAGAACATTTATCAAGAAGGAAAAAAGAAGAAAAGGAAAGACAAAGGAAGGTGAAATGATCAGGGAAAGTGTCAAAATCTTTAACCTGAGTAATCATGCTCTAACGGAAAGAGAGGAAGACTTTTTGGGGAAAGGACTAAAATTCGCCCCCAGAAGTAATATATGAGACTTTAATCTGTTTATCGACCTGCAGAAATTCATTAGTAATTTAACATACATACCTTCCATGAATTAGTCAGAAAGGATTTAGAGACAATCTGAAATAATCTGGGATAGGTAATTTGAAAAGAAGTGAAATAGAAGCTCTGAAATCTTTGAAACAGAATGACAGTATAATTATGAAACCCAGTGACAAGGGAGGTAGCATTGTAGTCTTGAACAAAAAAGATTACGATGAGACATGCTACAACCTGTCACAGGATGATGGTACATACATGAAATTGATAAATGACCCCACTACCAACGTAAGAAAGAGATTAGAAGATCTGATGGATACTTTTCACGGAAAGAATGTCATCACAGAAGAAGAAAAGAACTTTCTCTTAGTGGAGAACCTCAACATACCGGTATTTTACACGTTACCTATAATTCATAAGGATCGGA
>WWET01000334.1:718560-734113 GCA_011038615.1 Limnodynastes dumerilii
GAAGAAGCCAAAAGGTAGACAAATTGTGTCGGGGATCAAATCCCTCACAGCAAATCTATCTGAGATGTGAACGATCTATTGCAACCACATATGAAGGACATCAAAGTGTATTTGAAAGATACAGGACATGTAGTAAGGAAACTAGAGGATCTAAACATAGAGGGGAGCATGTTTATGGTAACTGCGGATGTTAGCTCCCTCTACACCAACATCCAGCATGAAAAAAAAGCATGAAAAAGGGATAGAGGTGGTGAGATGGATGATGGAAAATTTAGAAGTATCTGAGAGCAAAAAATAATTAATTGTGGAAAGTATTGAGATGATATAAAAAATTATTTCTTCTGGTTTGATGGGAGATTTTACCAACAAAAGACAGGAACTGCTATGGGGATAAAAATTGGCTCCCCCATATGCGAACATCTTTATAGCAAGGTGGCGTGGTGTATATTCATACCCCGAAGCAAGAGATCACCTGAAAATATATCTAATATATATTGATGGTGTTATTTTTCTATGGGAAGGGGATCAGGAGGCCTTGGACAAGTTTTGCAATTATCTTAATACAAACAGCTGTGGGATTAAACTAATCTTTACCATAAGCATGGAAAAGGTTGCTTTCCTGGACCTAACCATTCTAAACAGGAATGGGAAATTGTAGACAGGGATATACTGAAAGCTGACGGATACTAACTCCTTTATTCCCAGGGAGAATTCATATCTTCTCAGATGGTTAGGAATGGTACCCCATTGCCAATTTGCAAGTTTAAGGAGGAACTGCTCCCAGACAGAAGATTACTCCATACAAGGGGTTGATTTGGTACAATAATTCCTGAGGAAGTGGTACAAAGAGGAAATAAGAAAACTGGAGATAGGTAAGTAAGGGAGATATAAACATATTAAAGAAAACTAGAGGAAGACACTGAACCTTGCAAACAGAGTTTCCTTCATTACTCAATATAATGAAAGGTATAAAATGATTGAAAAGACAATTACCAAGCACTGGAACCTGTTGAAAAATGATAAATATTTGGAACAGGATATCCAGAATAAACCACATTTCGTGTACAGGAAGGCAAAAAATATCAGGAACCAAGTAGTGAGGAGCGTAACTACGAAACCTCAGCAACAATAGAGGATATTAAGTAAAGGTTTTCACATGTGTGAAAACTGTATTGCTTGCAGAATGGTTATAATACAGGAAAGGAAAATGACAGAATACATTGTGAAAAAAGGTGCCAGAACTCACATCAACTCACTCGCAACCACACGACCAATTACAAAGCTGAGCAGTGCCATCAAAACCAGTACGGACGAAGTTCGCATGCATCGGACTCAACACACAAGCAGCCACATGCACCGTTTAATTATTTTGCTGCCGAAACTTTTAAAACTTGGAAAATCCCTCGAAAAAAAGGTGCCAGAACTCTGTTCCGATGTGTTCTATGGCAGAAAAAACACTGAATACAACACATCCACTATCAGGACATTTTAAGGAATTTCATGGCTGCAAATAGAAGCTATAAAAAATGTTTAGGAGTACAGAAGGTAGAGGGGTGCTGGATATATGGGGATAAAAAAGACCATAGCAAAAAATTTTATGGAGACCATTCTAGAATGAAACCATGCAACCTGGGGCTCTAAACAATATTTTTGAATTAAAATTGATTTTTATTAAAATATTTTTTGGGGCTTTGAAAAGCACTCCCAGGTTGTTCTACAAACCTACACTGCCACATGATTATGTCCCCACATGAAGGAGCATTTTTGAGGAGAGTTTGTTAGTTGATCTTTTAGTAAGGTTTTCTTAAATGACTTAAACCCCTTGTTTAAGTATCACAGGACAGTAGTCCAATATATAGAGTGTAATTCATTACAGAGATGATGTCTAGGTTTTTAGCGTATATATCCCCTACACACCATCCATGAACATTTTGTTTATTGGGAGTATGTTGAGATCACCATAGTTTGATTTTCAGCCTTTTGACGTACACTTACTTTTCCACACGAGAGGCACGTTGCTTTTGTCCAGAATGAAGCAACATGTTAATGTATAAGAGTAGGCTCATTTCTATCTATTCTATCGCTTTCCCTCTCAGAATCTTGCATTAGATACACCCCTCTCTTTTTAGAATTTGGGGTTTCAGTTATATTATTTACAGTCTGCATATTAAGGGAGATGGAGGTTTTCATTAGAGAACAGGGGCATCATAGTCCCTGTGTGTGTCATTGCTTTTGTCCAAGTTTTCACACTTTTACGCAGTCATTCACTTCGGTCTAGGATGCAGCAACACCTTTATGTATTAGATAGACACATTCCTTTTTCTACCCAAAATTTTCAATCATATTTCAGATGAATCAACATTAGATGAACATCCCCTTTTATTAGGATTAGGGGTATCACGATTATGTTTGGACAAGTGTGCACATTAAGGGAGAATAGGGTTTTCATTGAAGAATGGGGCATCACGTTTTTTACTTGTGTTTCCTTTAATGGAAACAATTTGGATATGTCTATACGTTGATAGGTTTTTCACGATTTGTTAGGATGAACTAGGGGGTATTTAGGACCCAGATCCCACAGATTCTACTTTTGGTCACAGTGGTTTACCCCCACTTTTTAGGATTAGCCTAGATTTTTTTTTATAAGATTTAATTTCCGTCACAGCTTAACTTTTAAGACAAATCACGCCACAAGAATAGGATAAATGGGTATTACTGCTCATAATAAACAGAATTGAGACATTAATAGCATGGGTGGGTGTGAGGGTACAAAGGGGATGTGTATTGTCCTACATTTTAGAAATATTCTTTTTTCATTTCCCTCAAATTGTTTGCTTATTACAGACTCACTGGTACTATTTACAGCAAAATTGGTGAAACATGGACCTCATCTCACTGAAAAAGCACTTTGTGGGTTAAAACAAAGTACTCCAGGAGAGAGTGAGTTTTTAAAAGAAAGCAACATGGTAGGAGGCAGACAAAGAGTAACATTGACCTGGGACAAGAGGTAATACTCTGCTGTATGAAATTCAATGCTGTTATTCTAATGCTTTGGAAATAATTGTTTAGCTTCCATCTGCTCTGTGTGTCCATAATCTAGAGGGGAAGCAGTTGCCGCTTAAAATGGCCATGTTTAGACATTTTTATACTTATTATTGGGATGTGGTACTTAATGCTAAAGGCCCAATTTCACAAAGTATCCATTCCCTGTGGCGGCCTGCAGGGACAAACACCAGTGGCAGAACAGGAATGGGCTGTGGGACATAGAAAATTTAGAGTTAGGGATAAGCTCTGGGAGATGGATGATTAAGTTTAGGGTCAGGTTTCGAGAGAAGTTGAATATAGGTTACGTTTAGAGATAGGGTTAAGGTTAGGATCAGGCTGCAGGAGATGGAGGGTTAAGGTTCGGCTACTAAAAAGGGAAGGTTAGGCTTAGGCTGTGGGAGAATAGGGTAATAGAAGCGGAGGGTTAGGGTGAAGATTAGTAAAAGGGTTGGGGCTAGGATAACACTTTACCTTTCGATGAAGCAGGATTCCCATCCTGACACGTTGCTACATAAACTTTTTGAAATTTGCAGCAGTCACAAAGTTTTTGCATTCTCAAATCAGCTTTTGTAAAATTCAATTTTGTGTATTCTGTTTAGAGGCATGCTTGGGAGAAACAGATGAAAGGGGGTGTTGTTCCACAGCAGCTATTTTTTAAGGGGTACCCCCTGAGGTAAGTTAGCTCTCAGTTTAACATATACTGTATATATGACCCAACATTGGGACTCTCATTGTAAGTAAGCACCACTATAAGCAGAAAGACCTTGACGTTGGCTGGTGGCTTATCATATATTTGCAAATATGTGTAATGAACGTTTCTGCATTTTATTTTACAGATAAATGGTATAGTCTGTTACTGGTTAATGGCAGCGGGGCACTGGGCGTTTTCTTCTCTTTGTTTCTGTTGCTAGCAGATTACTCCTGCCTCTCTTGCACCTGTTTGCATTAACCTATATATTGATCTGAGCAACTTCCTTTTTGTGGAATCCCAGATCTAGCAAGGAGTGTTGAACTATGAGTATACCCCTTTTGCCAGCAAGCCAGGGGAATCTCACGTGGTGGCCCATTATGGAGACACAGGAGAGGTTCAACCATTTTAGCAGCCTAGATACTGGGTGAATCCCAAGGTGCTTGCCATGATTAAATAAAAAGTCAAAGAAATGCTGGTTCTAGGAGTCATTGCCCCAACTAATGGCTGCTAGATCATCATTGTAGTGTTAGTGTCCAAAAAGGACTATAGCACACTCTTGTAGACTACCACAAGTTAGATGAGGTGACTGTGACTGATGTTTATCCTATTCCCAAGATAGATGAGCAATTGGACAGGTTGTGTCTAGGTCTTAGTAAGAGGTTCTGGCAGGTACTAGTCAGGCAGACCATCCAGTAAGATGAATGCCAGATGGGGATAGCAGAATCAGAAGAGCTGTATCATGGACTCCGGGTTGGTGGGAAAAGTATCGGTGCTTAAACAGCAAATTACTTAATTCTAAAATCTCCTAAATGCATTAACTAAAACTAGATAAGAGTTTTGCTTTGAAATGCATGATACTACCACTGGTCTGTGCCTCAGTATAGTGCCATTGCCAAGCCCCTGTCTGACTTAACAACCAAAAAGTACTCCTGCCAGATTGACTATACTCAGAACATGAGCAGGGTTTTGTTTAGGTTAGAGATATTCCATCCTGATATCTGTTGTTAATGACCCCTGACTTTTGATGGTGGTTCATTGTGCAAGCTGATACCTCAGGTTGTTTATTAGGCGCAGTACTGAGCTAAGTGGAGAAGGATGGGAACATCCTATGATCAATCTCACATGAAAACTGGTCGAGCCAACATTGAAAAGGAGTGGATGCCCAAAACATGGACACTCATGATGATACCGCTTACCTGTCCCTGTTATTTTATTATTATTAATGTTTATTTATAAGCCGCCACACAGTATGCGCAGCACCAAACAGAGACAATAGCAAAGACAATAGTTACATATACAATTCAATACAATAATTAACAGAGGGTATAAAAACATGAATAAGGAACACAATACATGTACAAAGCAAAATTAAAATACAGTACAAAAAGAAAAAAAAAAGCAGAACAATATGTAAGGAAAAAAGATTCTGGATATGTGTGTAGAAGCAGGTGAATAAGGACAGAGACAGGCAGTAGAGAGAAAAAGGTGGGAACTGATGAGGACAAGATAGAGGGGTGATGATAGGAGGGAGGAGGACCTTGCACATAAGAGCTAACATGCTAAGTGAGAGGGCAAATAAACAGAAGACACAGTGATGAAGATGGAGAGGGCAGGTAAGCTTAGGTGGAGGAAGGGTAGGCTAGCCTGAAGAAGTGGGTTTTAAAAGAGCATTTGAAGAATTGGAGGGTGTTGGACTGCCTGATAGGATGTTGTAAGTTGTTCCAATGGAGAGGGGTGGCCCCAGAGAAGTCTTGGATGCGGGAGTGAGAGGTAATTATCAGGTTGGAGTTGAGGCGACGGTCACCAGCAGAGCGGAGTGGACGGGAGGGAGTGTGGATGGAGATAAGGGAGGAGAGATAGGGAGCGGTGGAGGAGGAAAGAGTCTTGTAAGTTGTGGTGAGGAGGTTGAAGAGAATTCTGAAAGGGACAGGAAGCCAGTGTAGAGATTGACAGAGAGAGAAGGTGGAGGCAGTGTGTTGGGAGAGGAAGATGAGTCTAGCTGCAGCATTTAGTGTAGATTGTAGGGGTGCAAGACGGACCAGAGGGAGGCCAGAGAGGAGAATGTTGCAGTAGTCCAGATGGGAGATAACAAGAGAGTGAATGAGCGTTTTAGTGGCGTCTGCTGTTAAAAAGGGTCTGATGCAAGCAATGTTGCGGAGATGAAAGCGGCAGGACAGTGAGAGGGCATGGATTTGGGGGGTTAAGGAGAGAGAGGAGTCCAGGATGACACCCAGACAGCGAGCTTGGGTGGAAGAGGTGATGGTGGAGTTGCCAAAATTAATGGAGATAGTAGGGGTACAGGGGATTTGTAAAGGAGGAAAGACTACAATTTCAGTTTCTTCCATGTTAAGCTTGAGAAAATGAACTGACATCCATGAGGAGATGGCAGAGAGGAAATCTGACACTTTAGACAGAAGTTCAGGGGAGAAGTCAGTGGAGGAGAGATAGATTTGAGTGTCGTCGGCATAGAGGTGGTAGTTAAAGCCAAAGGAGCGGATGAGGTCACCCAGAGAGGAGGTGTAGAGTGAGAACAGAAGGGAACCAATCCATGCCAACGGGAAGATGAGTGGTAGGGGAGGAGGAGCTAGGGGTTACAACAGAGAAGGAGTGGTCCGAGAGATAGGGAGAGAAACAGGAGTGGACAGTGCCAGAGAGGCCGAGGGAGCGAAGGGTATGGAGCAGGAGATGGTGATCAACGGTTTCAAAGGCTGCCGATAGATCCAGAAGGATAGAAAGGGAGCAGTGGCCCTTAGATTTGGCAGAAAAGAGATCATTTGTGACCTTAGTCAGTGCAGTTTTAGTGGAGTGCAGGGGGCAGAACCCAGATTGGAGAGGGTCCAGGATGGAGTTGTCGGAAAGGTAGCCAATTAGATGCTTGTAAACAAGCCATTCAAGCAACTTAGAGGCAAAGCGCAACAGGGAGATGGGTCGGTAGTTGGATGGTGAAGTAGGACCAAGGTTAGGTATTTTAAGGATGGGGGAGACAAGAGCATGTTTAAAGGGGGAGGGGAAGAAGCCAGAGGAGAGGGATAAGTTAAAGAGGTGGGTAAGGTGAGAGCAGGTGGAGAGAGAGAGAGAGAGAGAGAGAGAGAGAGAGAGACTGAAGAAGATTAGAGGAGATGGGATCAAGTGAGTAAGTTGATGGAGGGGATGACAAAAGAAGTGAGTGGATTTTTTTTTAGCTGAGGTAAGGATGAAGGTAGACATTGGTGGGTGGCTAGGGAGGAGATGAGAGGGTGGAGGAGAAGTGATAGTAGAGGGGATGGAGCTCCTGATGGAGTCAGAGGCAGAAATAAGAGAGGGGGGGAGGGGGGAGAGAAGAGAGCTGAAGGTGGCAAAGAGGCGATGGGGTTTAATTGATTGTGAGTGGATTAGGGACTTAAAGAAGGATTGCTTGGCAAGGGCAAGGGCAGACCTAAAAGAGGAGAGCATAAACTTGAAGTGGAGAAAGTCTGCAAGGGAATGGGACTTCCTCCAGAGGCACTCTGCAGTATGGGAGCATTTCTTTAGGAACCGAGTGAGCGGGGAGTGCCAGGGTTGGGGGTTGGTGTGGCAAAGAGAGATAGAGGAGAGAGGGCAGGCAGCATCAAGGGCGGAGGAGAGAGCATTGTTGTAGAGCAAGGTGGCTAGATTAAAGCAGCACATGGTGGAAATGGGTGTGAGGAGGGGATCAAGGGAAGAGGTGAAAGCCACAACATCAATGGAATTAAGGTTCTTACGGGAAATAATACGTTTGGGTGACGGGGAAGGAGAGGGGCAGGAAGAGAGGGAGAAGGAGATAAGAGGATGATCAGAAAGGGGGAAGGGAGAGATGGAGAATTCAGACAGGGAGCATGAGCATGAGAAAACGAGATCAAGGGAGTGACCCCGGTTGTGGGTAGGTGCTGAAGTCCACTGTGATAGGCCAAGGGAGGCAGAGAGGGAAAGAAGTTTTGTAGTAGTGTGCTCTGAGGGGTTGTCAACAGGGATGTTGAAGTCACCTAGAATAAGGGAAGGGAAGTCAGAAGACAAAAAGTGAGGGAGCCAGGCTCCAAAGTTATCAATGAATTTGGAGGAGGGGCCAGGGGGGCGGTAGACAACACCAACTCGGAGAAGGCAAGTCAGATGCTTGGTTGCATAGGGAGAGGAATTAGTAGCAGAAAGAGGGAAGTAGTGATGCCCCTTTATAAATCATTGGTATGCCCTCACCTAGAATACTGTGTTCATATCTCCAGAAAGACATAAATACATTAGAGACTGTGCAAAACAGAGCAACTAAAATGGTCCATGGCCTGTGTAAGAAATCACACCAAGAAAGTCTAGAGGAATTAAACATGTATAGCTTGGAGCAGAGAAGGGAGAGGGGGGACATGATAGCAGATTTCAAATACATCAAGGGTTGTGAACGGCTAGAGGATGGTAGCATTTTTCAAAAGAAAACATGTAATAGAACACAAGGGCATGAATATAAACTGGAGGGTGGTAAATTCAAAGGAAATGTGTGAAAAATTACTTCACTGAAAGGGTGATAGATAAGTGGAATAGCCTCCCATCTGAGGTGGTTGAGGCCAATACAGTAGAACAGTTTAAACATGCTTGGGATAAATATAAGGATATCCTAAATTGTAAACTAACTTGAGGGTAAGTAGGGCCTAGGGTCAGTATAGTTTTGAACAAACAAATGGGCAGACTAGATGGGCCATGTGGCTCTTATCTGCCATCACTTTCTATGTTTCTATGTTAGGGTGTTCGCCAGGCCTAGGGGTGTGGAAGAAGGAGAGACCACCATAGGAGAGGGCAGCAGGGGAGGTAGTATCAGAGGTGAAGAGCCAGGGCTCAGTGATGGCGAGAAGATTGCAGGAGTTAGAAATGAAGAGGTCATGGATGGCAGGGAGTTTGTTACAGATGGATCTGGCATTCCACAGAGTGGTTGCAGGAACGAGGTAAGGCTCGTGGATGGGGGTGGTACGTGGACGGTAAGGGTGGGTATGGGAAGGGAAAGGGAGCCTGATGGAGGAGTAGGAGAGGGTGAGGGGTGAGAAGGATGGGTGGGGAGGTAGAATGTGGGAGAGAGGATTGAGGTGGATGGAGAGACAAGGGCCATGAGAGTATGAAGGAGGCAAAAAGAAGTGATAAAGGCGGGAATAACTGAAGAAGTGTAACGTGTGTAAAATATTAAATAAGCATTAATATCAAATAAAAAATAATAGGGGGGAGTGGCCTAGCCAGCAATGGAGTAGGTCGCAGTTAGTGAGTGCTCCGGACCATACTCCTGCAAATTCATATCCTGCCCGCCATTGTCCGCTTTGTGTCCCAGATGCAGAGCGTTGTAGAGAACAGCGACTGTGTAAGCGCTGCAGCGGCAGAGAGTGTTTGTCGGAATCGTTCCTGTCGGTACCTGAGGGATTCTGCTGCCCTCTGGAGGTCTGTTAAAGCGCTGGGAGTGTGGCTGGTGGAAGGAATGAGGAGCGGTAGTGTCGTTGGCAGGGAAGGAGAGTGAGGAGAGTGGTGCCTGAAATTCCTCCAGCCGGCAAGAGGCACCGGACGCCATCTTAGCTGTGCAGGTGGAGGCTGTGATAAGAGTGTCAGCCTCTTGTCTGCACAAACTTTCCTGTATGTGTATGTGGCCGTGATTTCCTCTGGAGGGGACATCATTTGGCAACTGCAGCTAAGTATTGGCACAGCCTTACCTTAAGCCTTCCTTCTCTTATGATTTTACCTGGCATTACATATTGTGCTCCTATTCATCTACCTGGTATTACAAGTGAGTGCTGCAGGTGGAAGTTGGGGAGAGTTTTGACCTCCTGTATGTGCAAATTTGCTTGTATGTGATTTCTCCTGGTGTGGACATCAGTACATATTCTGCACCTGATTTACTGGCACAGCCTTACTAGAAGTCTTCTCTTCTGATCCTAATTGCCACCACAGTCCTATTACTGCAACTTGCAAATATGGGAAAAAGCTCACAGTGAGCAGCTGCCTCCCGTTTGGAAAAATTTGCTTGTAATCCGCCAGCTACCTCTTCTACCTCGGCGGATGGACCCCTGCCATCACAGGAGCCTGACGTCTCAATGCAACAGCTACTGGATGCCATTACAAATTCAGAGAAACGTGTCACTGATAAAATTGGAGAAGTTCAGGTGGATGTCTCGGTGATCCATCATGATATGCAAAAAATAAGAGAGAGAGTGAGCGAGGCAGAAAATTGCATTTCTGCACTGGAGGATTCCATAGCGCCATTGAAGATTCAGATGGTGGGGCTCGTGTCCCAAATGGCCTCTTACAAGCAGAAGCTCACTGATATAGAGGGGGGGCTGAGCCGTAATAATTTGAGATTGGTGGGACAAATCTGAGGGATCCAATCCCAAGGAGATCCTGGAAAAATGGCTCATTGATTCATACGGAAAAGAAGCCTCCTATCAGTTTACAGTGGAGCATGCGCATCGGGTACCAACACGGAACCTGCCTCCTGGTGCCCCTCCACTCACCTTCATAGCCAAGATTTTGCATTTTAAAGACAGGGGGCCTGATCCAGCGCTACGAAAATTCGCAACGACGGGCGAATGCGAACGTACGCTCGTCGTATCAACCTACACGCCCCTAGCACTCCCATAGTAAAGTCCCTGCTTACGGCGGCTATACCCTACACTGGGTACGACCGTCGGCCGTACGAAAATTCGCAGAGAATACGCTGAGAAAATACGCTTAGCACGCCCATACTGTACAATTTAAATGGCTATCCCCGCCTCCCTGTAGTAAAACGGGCGCCCAGCCGACCATCGTAAAAAAAATACGCCCGGCGAGCGAAAAATACGCTAACAATACGCCCGCTATTCGCTCATGACGCGCGGGCGACCGGAACCTGTCATACTGGGCATGCGCATTGCGAATTTTTTGACGAAAATTCGCTTACGATGAGCGTACGCTCGCTTGCGAGCGTTGCTCTGGATCAGGCCCAGGGATGCAATCCTGCGGCTTGCCCGGACAAAGGTCCCTTTACAGTATAATGGTCAAAGAGTTTCTGTATTTCCGGATTTCTCGGCGGAAGTGCAGAAGAGCAGGTCCCAGTTTCTTCAGGTCAAGAGACGGCTACGCGATTTGCAACTGCCATACGCTATGCTCTTTTCTGCTCGGCAGCGAGTTGTGGCCGAGGGAACCACCCATTTCTTCGGTTCTTCGAGGGAGGTGGCGGCGTGGCTGGATCGAGTGGCCCCGGCAAGAGTTCAACTGGAGCGCTAATGTCTGACTGAGGACTGGATGTTGATATGCAAGTGAATTTTTCATGTTTCTCTCTCTATAACTGTCTGTTCCTATTTCACTGTTTTATAAATGGAGAGGTAGGTATGTGCTTCGACTTTGGGCTAAAATGTTAACAGATATATGTTAATGGTGGGTACATAATTATTCATTACGCCGGATGCACTGTGTGTTTGTTGTTACATTGCGGTTAAGTAGTGGTTAAGTAAGGGTAAGGGACAGCTACTAAGGTGATAGAATAGGGAGTTAGGTTACTTACGTACGAATTTTTGCAATTCAATTGCGTTACACGCGTTAAAATTCGCATGTTATTTTACATGATTTTTTGCGCACCTCATCTAGGTGCGTATTATGATATGTGAGGGTGAAATTCATGAAAACTTTCAAGAGTACAGCTCCTCTATGCTCCTGATCACCTCCCAGCACAGTGGCAACAGAAATGTGATAATCAACATAAATCTATGCAGCCTGCAACTCAAATAAATAGCTGTAGGTTAAAAAATAACTAAAAAGTAGAAGAGAAGATTGAAAAGTGAAAAATGACGCTGGCAGAACTTTTAAAAAAACAACAATCCGAAAAAGTTATTTTATATTATTCTCTTCTACAATAATACGTTATTACTGAGTTGCTGCAGTCTAATTTTTGACATTCAAGTGCAGAAGGTCCTAAATAGATTATTACAGATATATGACGGCAGAGCTGCTTATGGGAAGTGATTGTGCTGACATTTGTGTTGCATGGGTAAAGATACAGAAATACACGCGCGTATTTTATAACGGGAGGTAAGCACAAAAATGAACACTAACAAATACGCTCATGGTCCATTTAACGCGTGTTTGAGGCGGGGGGACATTTCTAATTGAATAGCGGTTATTTTTTCGCGAGAACGGTGCGCATTTTATACCCGCGTTTTTTTTTTTCAATTCGCGTTTAATTGAATCAGGCCCTATAATGGTTGTAAGAAACGTCATGTTAATGGGTCTTGGAAGTACATGATCCATCTCTTGAAATGTGCTAGTAATATCATACTCTTCAGTAATCTGTTTATGCTAGGGAAGCTCTGCCTGATCTGGGCTGTTTCCCTTTCTTTGTCATGAGTCTGCTCCAATCTCTAGGCCGCAATTATCGTTAACTGCCTCACTAACTATCATGACCTGGAGCGTAAGGGGTCTTAAAAATAAAATCAAAAGGGGGTTGGTCATGCGCCAGATTAAAAATTATAATGCAGGGGGTCGTGGCTTGGTCAGGGATGGAGTAGGACGTGAGGCTCCTTGGCTCCGTTATATCCTGCTAATTTATCCGTTTTGTGGGCCTGCTGAATTATCCGTTTTGTGGGGGCTACCTGTGGCGCTGATCGTTGCCTGGACGCCTGTACTGCCTGTACCGTCTGTGTGTCAGTGCTGGGAGCTGACTTGCGGTGCTGTGAGAACTGGAGGAGAGCCGGCGGTGTGACGCTGCGGGAGGCCTTGTCGGCGGTGCGGTGCTGGGAGAGTCCCACACATATCGTGAGACAGGTGGAGTGGCCCTGGAAGGTCTGGGGCACCCTGTCTGACCGTGGGCCGCAGGAGAGCGGTGGGGAGAGGCTCCTGGACACCCTGCACAGGTTGTGGATTTTGGCGCCAAACGGAGGGCGCAGACGGCCGCCATCTTGCCCAGCGGGATAACAGCAGCAGCAGGCTGGAGGTGAGACTTGGAGGCTCAGGGAGCCCAGCTATTTGGAGGGCTGACTCCCAGTATACCACCAACGGAGGGAGTGCTACAAGGGACCTACCCTGGGCCAGTGCAGTCCATTCCTCTCAGCCAAGGGGCACAGAGGGGCTCCTATTTTGCCTCACACAGCACCTGGCCCTTGTTCCTTCTCTCTGCCTGGCTGGTGCATCCTGCTCAGCAGCATCCAACTCTCCCTGGGCAGAGTGCATATTGCAGAGCTGGTCAATACTCCTATACAAGGTACCTGTAGCTGGACTAGTGCATTCTTTATATACAATATATGTTGGTGGCCTGGTGATTGTCCCTCGGCAGGGTGCACCCTATAGAGCCTGCAAACACTTCTGCACAGGACCCCAGTAGCTGGACTAGTACATTTCTTTATATACAATATATGCTGGTGGCCTTTTACTCAACCCTGGACAGGGCGTATGCTACAGCGCCGGCAAAAATCTCTATACCAGGTACCAGAAGCTGGATTTGTACATTCATTTCTATAACACTCTACTGTCAGCACCTATTCGTTCTGAGCCACTACTTCCTATTACCAGTTGCTGCATATAGCCCTCAGGTTGTACCTTGCCCCCGTCAGGGAAAATTCTAGTCCAATGGGGCGGTCTGGCAATGCGGCAACGGCTGCTGCCCGCCTGGAGAAGTTCGCCAGACAGTCCACGTCGGCACCACCGCCTGAGCCGCCTGGCCCCCCGAGCTCTGGAGGGCAGGGAAGAGATGGGGAACCGCCGGAGGATTCTGACCCTATGCTACAGCAGATCCTAGGTGCTATCTCAGCCTCTGAGAAATCTCTAATGGAAAAGATTGGGGAGGTCCAGATGGATATCTCGCAGCTGCGGCAGGACCTGCAACAGATGCGGGAGAGGGTCTCTGAGACAGAGCGCCGGATCTCCACTCTCGACGACGTGGTGGCCCCACTCCCGGCCCAGATTGCTACTCTGACATCCAAGGTGCAACAGTGCAAGCTCAAACTATCGTATATGGAAGGGCGCCTTCACCGCCACAACCTCCGCTTCGTTGGTCTTCCGGAGAGGGCCGAGGGTAATACTCCGGAAGCCTTCCTTGAATCGTGGCTCATCCAGGAATTCGGCAAAGAAGCCTTCACACTGCAGTTCGCTGTCAAACGGGCACATCGCATCCCTGCACGGTCTCCGCCTCTGGGGGCGCCGGCCCGCACCTTCATCGCAAAGCTTCTCCACTTCCGCGATAGGGATACCGTCCTGACATTGGTTCGTACCCAGGGTCCTCTTCGCCTTGACAACGCCGAGGTCTCCGTGTTTCCGGATTTCGCTGTGGAAGTACAAAAATCCAGGGCACAGTTCTCACAGGTGAAGTGGAGACTGCGGGAATTACATATCCCCTACGCCATGATGTTTCCAGCTAGGCTCCGGGTGGCCACGGATGGCTCCACCCAATTCTTCAATTCTCCTGAGGAGGCCATGGACTGGCTTGAGAGACGGCCGCACCGTCGGGATCGCCCAGACGGCAAAGTATTGACTAATCTCCTGCCTAATAGTCTTTGTTGTACTTTGCCATTTTTCCTTACCTACATAATGGAAAGACTTCCTACTCTGTAATCGCGGGCTAACTTCCTGGACTCTTTGATGAGTGTTCTAGTCCTGGCGCCCTTCCGGTGTTGAGTATTGCCACAGGTGCCTTCCCATGTTCTCTATGTTGGGAGCCGTTCTTCCCACCCTTTTTATAGCTTGTTTTTAGTATAAGTCCCCTAGGAGGTTGCTGTTGATAGTATACGTTGCTATCAAGTGTCTTAGTGTAGACGCCGGCCTCCTTCGCTTCCCAGTTGTGGAGGAGGACGGGTTGACCATTTAGGTCACTTTTCTTTGGGTTAGTTTCTCTGGTTTAGGGTACAGGTATCCCATTTGTTTGTATGGGTATACAGGGTGGGATTGGGAGGTTTGAAGGCACTGCTGTGGAGTAGTATTTTGGGATTGTTCATGCACTGTATAAATTTGCTACTATGTTTGCCATTGATGTATTATGTTCTGCTTGTCCTTTCATAGCTTTACGGTGTGACATCTCTGGGGGCTGAGGGTGGGGGGAGGGGGTTATCCTTTCTTACCTGGAATGTTAGGGGACTGAATGACCGGGTCAAGCGCTCTTTGGTCCTCAAGCAAATTAAGAGTCTCTCCGTGGATGTCATATGTTTAGTAGAGACGCATCTTACGGGTAGCCGTCTCCTCTCCCTTAGGCGTCCTTGGGTGGGGTGGGCTTATCACTCCCAATATACGACTAGTTCTCGAGGAGTGTCCTTACTTATCCGTAAAAGTGTACAATTCGTGTTGGAGCAGGTCCAGGTTGACCCTTATGGGCGCTTTGTATTTTTAAGAGCATTATTATATACCCTACCGTTAATTATACTGGCCATCTATATACCCCCTCCATATAGTACTGAGGTCCTCAATCGGGCAGCCGCTTTTCTGTCTCATTCCCCAGGGGTGGAGGTGGTGTGTTTGGGGGATTTTAACAATGTCTTGGACCTGTCGCTAGATAGATGGCACGAACGTAAGGTGGACCTGGCTTCTGGACCTACCCCCTTTGCTAAAATAATGAGTGAATTGGGCTTGGTTGATCCCTGGAGGTGCCTAGGGGTTGATCATTCCCCACTCAGATTATCGTTTAACTTAGACAACAATAGAGGGGTGCGCTTTTGGAAATTCAATCCCTTTTGGCTTGGCTTGGTGGGGGCGGGGTTGGATCTGGTAGCCTTATGGGAAGGCTATTTTGAGAATAACAGGGAGTTGACCAGTGCTGTAAATGTGTGGGACGCCTTTAAGGCATTTTTGCAGGGCACGCTTATTAAGAGGGTGTCCAGTATAAAGCGTTTTCATAAAGAAAGGGAG
>WWET01000334.1:754231-768319 GCA_011038615.1 Limnodynastes dumerilii
AGCAGGAAGTAATTCTAAAGAGTAACAGTTTCAAGATTGGCAACTATCCAAACTACTGTTTCAAGTCTTTCCTTGGCTAGAGGAATTTTGGGAGTGTGACCATTTCAGGAACCTCAAGGACCATGGAACGCCTATTTGTTACTTTAAGCAATTGATATTTGACACGTGGATTCTAAGTCAGCCTACTTTGTATTGTCTATAAATGTAAAGATACTGGGCCTGATCCAGAGCAACGCTCGCAAGCGAGCGTACGACGAGCGTATGCGAATTTTCGGCAAAAAATTCGCAATGCGCATGCCCAGTATGACAGCTTCCGGTCGCCCGAGCGTCATGAGCGAATAGCGGGCGTATCGTTAGCGTATTTTTCGCTCGCTGGGCGTATTTTCTTTACGATGGTCGGCTGGGCGCCCGTTTTACTACAGGGAGGCGGGGATAGCCATTTAAATTGTACAGTATGGGCGTGCTAAGCGTATTTTCTCAGCGTATTCTCTGCGAATTTTCGTACGGCCGACGGTCGTACCCAGTGTAGGGTATAGCCGCCGTAAGCAGGGACTTTACTATGGGAGTGCTAGGGGCGTGTAGGTTGATACGACGAGCGTACGTTCGCATTCGCCCGTCGTGCGAATTTTCGTAGCGCTGGATCAGGCCCACTGTGTCTAAAAAGGGAGATTTCAGATATAAAATTTGTAAATTTTGATGCGGAAATGTAATTTTTGATTCTTCAACTGTCAGTCACGTTCCTTCTTTTATATAGTTTACACTGAACAAAGGAGTATGCACTTTGAACCACTTTTAAAGCCAATCAGTGACTCTTTGGCTGGAAAGAAAGTTGTAGCCTCTAAATTGTATCAGATTTGAATGTATCAGTGTTTCGATACCTAGTACTCTAGGGGTATATCCAGAACCATGTACACGAGTGAATTTAAGCTAGCCGCTAGCGTAAAAGCGCCCATTAGTACTTACTACGCATGTGCGCGGAAGATGTTATTCCATGTAACTCAGAGCATAAGGGCCAGTCACGTATCATCATCGTAACTATACACATGTAATTACGCTTCAGAGGCGAGGTAAGGCGTGAGTACGTGCAGCCATTACAGCTGACAGGAGATAGGCTTTGAAAAGTTAAGGTAGGGTTTGGAAAGTGTAAAACGGCAAAAGTACGTACCAGCGAGGGGAGTGCCTAGGGCAGTGCATAGTAAATACGCTACGCTAGGAAACAGAATAGAAACGTAGCTCTGGATCTGGCCCCTAGTATTTATGTAAAATACAATGTGCTTTTGGAGTGTGTTTTTATTGTGTTTTTAAGCAGATATCGTTTTGTAATGTAAAAATACAGATTGTTATACTTGATGCTACATAGAAAGCTTGTCTGACATAACACACACTTCCTTTAGGAATGGCAACAGATTCAAAGAGGAATAATGAAAGTAATAATTTCTGGAATGCATATTACAAAATATTGCTAATATATTACGTAGTTTTGCATGAGAATAAATGTTAATTCATAGTGATGTTACTTATATTAACACAATATTTTAAAACTAACATATACTTTATTTATTTATTTATTTTACAATATTTTCCCCCAAGAAAATGTGACATTAGAAGCCAGGGAAGTCTACAGAACAGGTACTGGGCTGGATAACTATTTCTGTGGTCTCTGCCACTAAACCTTCATGAACAGGTTGGGCAAATGCAGCCCTAGCTGTCTGCTGGCGGTAAACTGACTATGTCACTCACAACATGCATTCAAGAAATAACCACACGGACAACAATATGGCTTTTAAAAGGGGGCATAGATTTATTCATTGATAAATTAGAAGACTATGAATTTGAAGGAAAACAAGGTGGCACTGATAGCCGGTGGGGAGTCAGCCAAACGGAGGCAAATCGTAACGGAGGTAATGTTCAACTTAAGAGCACAATCAATGTCATAAAAGCGTACCCGGAAGAACTGGGACGCAACTGGGAACCAGCCTGCTGGCATAGCTTCCTGCTTCAGCTTGAAGGGGTGTGTCTTCCCTACACCATACCTATGCTCCCTAACCTAGCGTCAGATATTGCTGACAACCCCACCGCTACTGCCAACCTATACCCCATCTGAAAAGAAAACAGTATGTTAAAATAACTTAAAGGGAGTGAGGGAGGGAAGAAAAATTCTGAAGAGACTGAACCTTTTCCTGTGTGCATTTAAATACCCCAATATGAGCCCAACCCCTTAACTACCTTTACTAACCCTGATTGGCTAACTAATAACCCCAGTATGCCTGGTGTGAATGCCTAGCAGTCGGGTGTTTATGCCCAATTCATGCATTATCTCCTTTACACTTTGGACATCCATGAGATATGACATGGGCAAAGGTTTAAGCCTTTAATAAAAAAAAGTGGGCCAATTAAATTATGGTGATTTCTACTATATGATTGCTCCAAGAATAGTCTTCTGATTGCTCTCATTGCTCTCATTATTAATCTGTGTCAGTCAGTGCACTATGCCACCGTTCTTTAATACTGTGACAATTAATTGTGTAGAAATATACATATGTCAGTATATTTAAAGAATTTTCAGATATCTGCTGCTGCTGTGCTTTAAACTCCCCCACTGTATCCTAACCCCTGTGTGGACAATAGGAGATCAAGTCCCTCCTATGCAACCAGGGGTTAGAAACAGAGTTCACTAGATTTTCCTGAGCCTTAGGTTTAGCAGTCACAAAGGTAAGGCATTGAGATGGGTACAATATTACCATTAATAAAGAAACAATACAATTGATAACTGACACAATACAATAATCAACTATATATCACTTGGTTGCTCCTGGGGCAGGAGGTAGAGGTAGCCATGAGTAATGCCAGGCTCACTAATACCCCTTTCACATCACCACCAAATACTCGGGATTTTCGCAAAAAACCCGACTCTCTGCAAAAACCTGGGTATTTGGTGGTGATGTGAAAGGGGTACTTCCGGTCGACCTGGGTCAAAAGACCCGGCATTTCGACCCAGGAAAAAAGAAGTGCTATGGCAACAGAAAACAAATCTGTTTTTAGCATCGGATAGAAAAAAAAAAACATTTTGCAAGAATAGGGCATGCTGATGCTTGTAGTTCTACAAGCATCAGCATGCCCAAGGATGCCAGGGCACGCAGTCACTTGGAGAACCACAAGTGCCAGCATGCCCTCTCATCCTGTGCAAGAAAAAACAAATTAATACCCCTCCTAGATATTACATAAAATATAGGGCCAGCCCCTAACATTAAAATTTACTTAACATTTAATGCCTCCCCTATAAAAAAAATGACATTGAATACTCCTTATACAATAAAATATTTACATTTAATACCCCAAATATAAAAATAAATATTTACCACTAATGATATAATGCATGTTAGGGGCCGGCCCTATATTTTATTTATACCCCTAATATAAAAAAAAATTACATTTAATACCGCTAATGTAAAAAATACATTAAATACATTAAATAAATTCAATACATAAAACTGATTAATAAAAATAATAGATTCACGGCAAGGGGAGCCCTGACTGTAAGCTGAGGAATTTTATTCCTCTATTGGATACAGATTTTTTACCCTTATTTGAAGTTACAAAGCATCTGATATACACGGTCCCTGTGATTGACATTCTTTTGAGACATTACAGTCTGCATCCTCTCCCGAATACGGACCTGTATACTATCATTAGAGACTGTTCAGCCCGTTTCTTTCATTTTAGATCATTTATAGATATTTATGTTCATTGATATGCTGTCTTTCTGTTTCTAAATCCGAGGCTGGCGCCTTTGCCTTTTAGCTGCGGCATCTTATTAGGAATTATATTTAGATATCCACGGTGTTTATATTGATTACAATACCGTTATTTGTTTACTCATTTGCCACTATTTTTATTGATTGTATCCTTCACCTATTAGATTATTTTACCTTTTAGTTTTTAGAGTATTTTTCACATTTGTTTGCACCTAGCACTTTTGTTTGCGCCACTTGAGTCTTCCCACTGTTTTACATTGTTATTTATTGGTATATTTTGTGGAATATACTATTACTCAAAGCGGCTGCATTAATAGGTAGTTTTAGGGCGCCATTTGTAAGGTATTTTTTTTATCCATAAGTCCTGTAGAGAGAGGAGAGGGGATGAATGTATCTACAGCCCCCTCACCTGCATCCTAAACTCTTTAACCATGTACATGCTATACTTATACTGCCAACTATAACTGCAACTATCAGTAAATGAAATGAATTTTGTACAATAAGTGGAAAGTGCCATGGGTTGGGGTTGGGGGCAGGAGCATGTTGTTCACTTGCCAACCCTAAGCTGGTTAGTATGGGATAGGTTCACTTTTGGAAAGGGGGCACTGATAGAACTAGGTCTCTTGTGTGGTGAATGTGTGGTTATATGTGTAAGAAAAGACCCTAAAAAATTTTTTTAATGTCACACACCACAGATGTCAACATAACCAGCTACCACACTTTTAACTGGCAGAGCATATTGGGCTGGATCCAGACTTAAGTAAGTGCTTGAAATTAGTTACTCCTGGGTTAAACCATGTTGATTGTAGGGGGTGTCAAGTTAATTGTATTCTTTGCATGCAGGATTGTATCTTTGAATTGCTTACTGCACACAGATACTGACCAGCTTTACTATCACATAGTTATTTAGACTTGGGATAGGAAACATCACCTCTCAACTCTAATACTGTTTGCAACAGATGAAATATGACTCCCCTGCAATCAACATGGTTTAGCCCAGGAGTAACTAATTTCAAGTACTTACTTAAGTCTGGATCCAGCCTGTTGTCATTTGATGTGCTACAAAGGGCAGCATACCCAAGTTTTTCGGGCTATGTTGGCAAATAAAAAAATGACATACTCAGAGTTTAGCTTTTTTTATGGAAACATCTTTTTTTTTAAATACTAACGAAGAAATGAAATGTTCTACACTTTTCTCGTCTACGTATCTCATTGAATCTACTTACTACTTGAGGTTTGCTATATTTATAGGTAAAGTACATAAGCGCTTTGATGTGGCAAGTTCACTCGGCATATTTTCTTTTAATCTGTGTTTATATTTCTCAGTGTCAGTTTAAATACATGTTTGAAATAAATTGATAGTAGCTATGCTACTGGGGGAAGTCTGAAGGTATTAAGGTGACTAAGGTTAACTGTCTAACAGTAAGAAGTTAATGCAAGGAAACTGATTAACAAATTTCTTATATGTAGCATAGCCACTGGCAGCAAAAGAATAAACAGTGTCAAAGGAAGAGCTGGTGAGGAGTCTCTGCATATATTAATGAAAATGTATCAAGCTGCATCTGTGTTTTTTTTTGTTTTAAATATTTAATGTTCCCAACCACAAAAGATGTACCACAGACATTCTTTTATGGACAACACTTATGGTGGTTCTACACTATTTTATGAAGAGTCTTTCTGAAATCCCAGATTTCTGTTTAACTGTGGATAGGTTTATACATTTTTTAGGTGAGCTGAGTTACTGCATTTCTAGATGTCATTGTGCATAGATGTATGAGGCCTGTGAGACTCTTGTGCACTAAGATTAGGGGTCAGAAAATCTAGCAACAAAATAAAACCTCATAAATACATAGCTGTGAGTTGAAAGTATTGTAGGTATTTGGAGGGGGATTCATAGGACACAGATCCCAGAGCACTTGTTTCAGGAATAAACAGACTTAGCTGGTGACCTGTCAGATCTACTCAATCCATCAATGACGAAGGGCGCTGTGTAAAGCGACAGGCGGGCAAAACATAGCAAGGAAAATGGGGATAGAGAGGAGGGGATGTAACCTGACAGAATGGTACCTTGGCTTTAACCCTTTAGTGTTCAAAATAAAAATGCTCAAATTGCTGTACATCCTTATTACAGTATAAAAGGTTTTTTTTTTCACAGAACAGTTAAATGTTTATAGCCTGTAGCGCTGAGTGAGGTTGGTCTCAGTTCTCATGAATTTCATCACAAATTTCCTGGTCTTGTCACAGTCTGTTTTCTCTTTTATATTATGTGAAATGGAGAGACTATATGCACATTAACCCAATATGCAACAGGTCAAGTGGAGAACAGTTATATTTACTGGGCCTCGTTTTCATTAAAACAAAACAAATCAAAAAAAACTTGTTCCAGGGGTATTTCATGTCATTTAAAAGGGACGCCCAAAATTTCTTTCTTTAGATGTATAATTTCGTGTTGCTCTGTGATACTGGCATTTTTTGACAAACACACAGCCGACAGCTAATTGTCTGCTGTGTGTATTGCGCCGACGACCAGTCAGATTGGCGCAAGGTAGGGGGAGATGTAGTTTAGCTGGGTAGTCTTAGGGCTAGGCTGCAGGGAGGGGATGGATGGGAGAAGGGGAGACTTAGGGTTGGGCTGCGGGGAGGGGATGAGGCTTAGAAGGGGAGACTTAGGGTTGGGCTGCGGGGAGGGGATAGATCAGAAAAGAGGAAGCTTAGGGTTAGGCTGCAGTGATGGGATGAAGCCTAGAAGGGAAAACTTAGGGTTAGGCTGAGTGGAGGGTCAGGCTGCGGAGAAGGAAGGGTTAAGGTTAGGGTAATGGAAGGGGAGGGTAAGGGTTGGGTTTGGGAAAATACTAATCGCTCTGACCCTTATGCTAATTCTCACCCTAACCCTCAACTTCCATTGCCCTAACCCTTCCTTCTCCACAGCCTACTTCTCTATTTCTATCTGCCTGCGGTGGGTCAGGAAGTTTAGCTTAAGGTCCGTCATCAGAAATGTGCTGTTGAAAAGGGCCCATTTGAAAAAAGGCCGTTCTCAGCGGCGGAACACGTCCATTCCAAACACCTTTTTGCATAAACAATAGACCAACAGAGATCAGCGATCATTACAGTCGGTTGATGGTAGTGCTAATTCTATATTTTACTGCTAGAGAGCTAGAGAGGCACTATGCTATCAGATTTCCAGAACAACATGGATCCTTGCTGTGCTGCTAATTCAATGTAGAGATTACAGCTAAATATTTAATATGGTTAAATATTTCTCCTGAGTCTTGTTATGTTAATCATGCATTCGTAAACACGTACTTGCACCTAACTTGGCTGTTTGATTTGTATAATTAATCATAAAAAGCCTAAAATATAGCTACAAACATGAATATATGCATCTGTAAATGAAGAATAAAAATTAGTCTATCCATGTAAGTGTATAATTCACAATCAAAAGGAGATATACATGATTTGTATACAAAGGATAGTTGGAGAATTTATAATTGTATAGATTGCTTAGTGGAAACATGTTTAGATGACTGTAGAGGAATATATTCCTATAGAGGAAAAATGGTTATGGTTTGTCATGGTATAGATGGCTTGGTGGATGAATCTGGAGACATGGAAACCATTGCGAGTCCCCGCTGCAATATTACATATTGCGAAATAGGGACAGCCAAAAGTCTCTTTTCGGCTGTCCCTATATTGAATGTGTAACACTGCAGAATTTTTTTTTATGAATGGGTGAGTATGCGATTCGCATACTCACCCATTCATTTTCGGAGAACAGTGCTGTCGCTGGACCAGACCACCGGAGAGGTGAGTAACCCTCTCTGGGGACTTAGGGTTAGGTTGCGGGAGGGGGGTTGACTTAGGGTAAGGGAGTAGGGAATCCTTACCTTTCGAAGCACCATGTTCGGTGGTCCGGGGATCGATTGCTATGCCTCTTTGAGGCATGAGCAATCGATTTCCCAGACAGTTCGGAAATGGCTGGGAGCGAACGGCTCTTTCGAAATAGGCATCCACCTTCTTCTAAGTAGAGTGATATGCTATGCATTACCTTGCCTTGCTTTGATGCTTATTGGCAAGTCATAGCTTTGTTTTTTATTGTTGTGCTATGTTGTTACATTGTTATATCATATAACATGATATATTGCTGTAAATTCTCCTTACAATGTTGCAGACCTTTTTTGGAAATTATAATTATTGGCCTGATCCTCATTTAATAACCACAGAAATTTCCGTAAGTCAGGTACGAAAATTGTCTGTCAACATGTACAATACATGGAATCCTGCGTCAGAATGCATCTGTCTGATGTGGAATTCTGTTAATGAACGAGAGGGGTCCCATTGGTCATGCATATGAGATACGCATGGTGGCTAGTCATTGGTATTTAATCATACAGAAAGGGATGAATGACTTTATATGGCATTAAATTGCATTATTAACAGTGTAAAAGTGACTATATAAATAAACAGAAAGGAAAGCTGGGGATTAGGGCTACTTGTTTCTTGGTAAACCCGGACCGTATTCAGAGATCCATTTTTTTATGTACGCAATTATATGCACGGCCGGAGCAAGGAAACACCCACCAACAACCCCGACACTCCCCTCTCCGTGACGTGCGGTCGGGAACTTAAGAGTCCCTAGACCACTCTGTTCTTTATGTGTGTACTTACGTGCGTATATGTGCTCTGTCCATGTGATTCTTGATAACCGCGCCTCCATGCCTTCATTTAAATGCCTCCCCCCACCCATTTTTATGTAAATTTTCCCGTACGTCGGATTTCCGTGCATATGTCCCCAAGTGAGATTCACATGTACGTCCGTTAGGCACGTATAGTCAATGCAAATAGCGTAAGTAAAGTTACTACGCATGTGCAGTTGATCCGATCCTAAAAATACGCATGTAACTACCCTCTAAAACGGATCTCTGAATACGGCCCCCCCAGGTGCTTCTGTTGAATCTTGGCCAGGTTTTAGGTGGGTTAGTGTTACAGTCGGACCTCTTTTTGGTGTGCACTGTGCAGAACTTTGACCTAGGAACCCTGTTCTGAGCCTTCCACTGGATAGATTTGGCAGTTAGCAGTGGTGAATATGGCACTATCCACTTGTTGTTAATCACATCTCCATATAGGAGGGACAATGCAGATTTGTGGGCAACAATAAGGACAGGCTTATGGGAAAGAGCTTGTGTTTTGAACAAATAAGGTCAGGTTTGGATGGAGTTTGCCCAGAACGGGGCAGAGCTTATTTTGAATTATATAATTATATATTTGGAATAACACTTCAGAGTGGTAACATTGGATCCATACCAGGGGATTGGGGTCCTAGTCGGACCTCCCATTGGGAAGTTCCACTGGATGGATTTGGAATGACATCATGTCCCAATTCAGGAGGGACTGTCCTGATCCGTGTGCTGCAATAGGGGTGGGGCTTATTAAAAAAGGGTGTGTTTTGAAAATATAAGATTAGTTGTGGGAAGAGTTTATAAGTAATGGGGGCAGAACTGTTAAATGATGTTAATAACATTATGAAAAAGTGTGTATAAAACTAAACAGAAAGCAAAGCAAAACAGAAAGGATAGACCCTGTCTTAGAATTTTCTGTACATTCTCACCTAAAATAGGGATGCATAAAAACACTGATACAGCAGGGTGCATAGGCCATGCCCAGTCTGGAGCTAGGGTGTTCAGCGCCTCCCTGCAAACTTTCAATTTGTGCCATCATGTCTCTCCAGCCTCCCAAGTATTCCCCATTCATGTGTGTCCAGCTCCTCAGTATTCCCCATTCATGTGTCTCCAGCTCCCAGTATTTCCTATCATGTTTCTTTAGCTTTCACAGTATTTCCCATAAGCGAGCAACAGCTGACACCCCACACACATCAGTCACACTCAAAACACCAAATCAAATGAAATAAGACACGGACAACTTCAATTGGCTTTTAAAAGGGGACATAGGTTTATTAATAGTAAAGTTACTAAAATTGGTGAATTTTGAAAGACTATAAAATTTAGGGTTGAGCAAGGTGGCCATAGAAGGTGGTGTCACACCAGGAACAAAAAGCGATGACATTACGTCATCATTAAAGGCGCCCCCACCTCCCCCCAACACCCCCGGCTCCACCTCTTCATGTGCACACCTCAACTAAGGAGGAGGCAGAAACCAGGTCCCGTCCTGCGACAGGTGACCCAGTAATAACTCGAAGGGTGCGCCTCTGATAACAGATATTTACATTCCTCTTTTCTTGTTTAAACAATTGCGCCAAAACAAATACAGTGACACACACCTCTACCGCCACAGCGGCACACCTAAGTGCTCCCGCCCGCCACCACACAACCCTGCAACACCCCCAGCAAATTTCCAATAAATAAATGTAAACCAACATCCGAGAGATGAACCCCATTGGCTCTAAACAAATCTGGTTTATAAAAACTTAACTGGGGATGCATCACCAACAGTCCCCCTAAGCTTTTAACAAAATTAGACAAGGACCAATTCAATCATTTCCTGGCCTTATCTAAACCTTTCACATTTGCCTGACCTTTCCAAACCAACCTCGGGGTAATATTAGACCAAATAATTTGAATAGATGGGGAAAAAGAATGAATGGTCTGAATATCTTCATTCCTCCCCAGTATACCCCATTCATGCCTCCCCAGTATTCCCCATTTATGCCTCCCCAGTATTCCCCATTCATGCCTCCCCAGTATTCCCCATTCATGTGTTTAAAGCTCCCAGTGCTCCCAAGTCATTTGTCACCAACTCCCAGTATTCCCTATGACGGACTGTTTTCACACTTAAGAGAGAATTTGCGAGCATGCCATACACAAGGACTAGATTCATAAGAGTGATTCAGAGATGCTATAAAATTAAGTTAACCACAACCCCAAACTCGGGACTGCCACATATGGACGGTTCTCTAGGTGCATGGTTTTAAGTGAGATGTGTTTCCTTATTGTGAATTACATGGAGGCCATATAGGTACTTAAATTTAATCAGCATTCACTTAACCGCAACTAAATGCTTATTAACAACTCAAATCTTCTTTATATTTATGTCAACACAATCATCTGTCTAGTAAATGAATTTTGCAATTGGTTTTGTACTAATATAATAATGCCACATTGTAAGTTTAACCATTAAGGTGCCTTGGAGCAATGAGCTACCTGTGTAATATATGCTAATTGCTCAATATATTTTTTAAACATTTAAGTTTTTTTTAAATAACTATTATATTGTTATTTTTTACTCCAATGTTTTGTGAATTCATTCCAAATTTAAATCCAAATTTTACAAAAATAAATTATTTTAATGCTTTATTTTACATAAATTAAAAATGTTTAAAAATATTCAAATTAATGTAAATAGAAATGTTTTCTAGATTGTTAAAGCTCTAATAGCATCAATAACATAAACAAGAAGCATAGGCAAGCACCAAACCATACATATATCTACTTGAGTGTATCTTTTATGTATGTATATATATTTTCGCAAGGCACTCGCACTTGTGAATCAGTCCTAACTTAAAATGAGCGCCCATACTATACACATGTAGCCCGTATGCAGCTCATTTGCTTGTCTTGCCCCTCTAGTCATGCATGTGGGACTCATTCTGTGCCGATGCATGCATCAGTCCTAAGTCAGTCGACCGTGTCTGTGAATCGTTCGGCTATGTTCTGGGCATGTGCAGTATATCCGCTCGTAATAATATGCAGAGATTTTGCACTTGCTTAAGTGTGAATACTCTTGTCTCTCCCTATTCGGTCCCCAACAGTCCCCATTCATATGTCTCCAGCTTCTCCAGTTTTCCCCATTCATATGTCTGCAGCCTCCCCAGTATTCCCCATTCATGTGTTTCCAGCCTCCCTATATTCCCCATTGATGAGCTTTCCTTCACTTACAATAGCTGTATTCCCTACCTCCGCTGCACATGCTCGCTCTACTTCCCAGTGACACTGGTGTGACCTAATGTTACATCAGCGTCATTTGTATGCAGGAAGTTCCTGCTATCAGCTACAGTGCAGGCACAGAACAACTAATAGCAAACCCCAGCAGCTGAAAGGGGGTTTGCTATCAGCTGCTCTGTGTAACTGCCATGGCAACTGACAGCAGAGACTTCCTATCAGCGATGTGCTGGAGATGGGGGAGGAGCTCCTTTTCAGCCTAGCGCCAGTCTGCGCCACATTACACTACAGACCTTATCGCATCTTCCCTGGGCACGCCTTTACTCTACAAGCTATACCCTTCCCACTAGCACTTGTACAAATTCCAAAGGAAGTATGGGTATTCTGGATCCAGGGCATCCAAATTTGTACTAACATTGGGCCAGATCCAGAACAATGCTTGTAAGCGAATTTACACGTGGCGGACACGTAAAATCGCGTTTTGGTAAGTACTGCACATGCACACCATAGCAAATACGCTCCATAACGTAGCGTAAATGTGAACGTATGGTCCATTCACGTATGTGTCACATAAATCCTTCTGTGTGGGCGTGCCAATTTTACGTGTGTCAAAAATACGTCTGAAATACGCTATGTAGGCGGGGGTTTGTATTGAAAGTGTACAGTATGGGCGTGCTTAGCTGCGTAAATACGTGTTGCACATATGTACGTGAGCGGATGACATCGGTTACGTGGGCAAAAGTTAAGGTAGGGTTTGGAAAGCGGATCTCGGACAAAATACGTACATTCAAGGGGTGTGCCAAGGGGAGTGTATAGAAGGTACGCACGTGTAAATACGCTACATGAGGAAACGTATTGCAAACGTAGTTCTGGATCTATCCCGTTGTGGTGTATCTACATGCGCATTTGCAAAATCAACAATGGAAACATATAGTTTGGGGATGGGAAAACCTTATTAATATGTACCCAAATACATTTTCAATATGAGCACTGCTCCAAAACTGTTTTGCATAAGCTTTTTCTTTGAGAGATTACAGTAGAAAATATTGTGTAATGAAGGAAAAAACCATGGGAAAAAAATAATTCTGTGCCTGTAGGAGTTATTTAGTAAGCTACACTTTCATTGTGTAGACCAATAACTACATAATCCTCATTATATTAATTCTGCCATTAATTCTACCTACCCATATCTAGAACCAATAAAACCCAAAAGCAGATTTACAGTATTTAGAAAGTCTAATATAACTCAGCTGGAAGCCGATAAGTGAAAATATTACTGAATTGACAATGTTTACATACCATTTGCAAGCCTTTTGGAAAGTGCAGGTAAAATGGAGAATAGAAATATTGCATTAAATAAGACTTTGTTATCACCATATCAAAATGTTCATTTAACATGACTGACTGAGAGAAATAGAAGGATCTTATGTACCTGACTGAAGAGAAGGCAGGTTACTGGATACGAGGTGATCATGCGATGCTTAGATAAATAATTGTGACAATTCAGCTTAGATGATATTTCACATTTAAATGTCCGGCATAATGCCTCTGTGCCCTTGTCTCCTGTAAGTGGCCTAGTGGAAACAAATCACAGAAGCACAAGTCTCTGCTAATGAGTCTTCTGTAAAGCGCTGAGGAAGAAAACATGAGTACTTATTTCTAATGACAAATAGCCAGTGATTGAATGGGTTTTTCCATTTTCATTGGTCAAGTTGTCAATTCTCTTTTTTGCAGATGTAGAGTAATGCTAATCGCTCTTTCTCTCTACCGTATCAAACATTGAGGAATCATTCATCACAGCCATGTTTGCAGAAAGCACTGTATACATTTTTGATATGTGCATTTTTCACTCATTAAGCCCAAAAAGATGTGTCAAAACAATAAAATTGACAGTTTTTTTTTCTCATAGGCCATAGTTGTCATATAACAGCTTGTCCTAGGCATGGTACTAATAGCACTGCCTATATTTTTAGCAATACATATTTTTATGGCTTTTGATGTTAACCACGGTCATGTGTCATTGCTGCATTGTTCAGAATTTATTGCTTGATAAAACAACGTTACAGATTCATTTGTACACCAGGTTAATAACAAAATCAGGGTCCCCGGGCATCACACCTACCTTTTAGGATCATAAATCTGCATTATTTATTCAACTGAGCTGTGCAAGTATACACAAGCCTTTTTTGTCCGGATGTTTCTGTAAGGTTATGTTCAAATCTGGCATCTTTTTATGGTGGAACCTTGGAAAAGGATAGACATCTCTTGCACTGGATACAACCTTTATCAATAAGATTTCTTTTATGGAACTATGCAGTCCAACAAGCTGGAAGGTTTGCATCATATGATGTAATAATTGTGACAATGGTCCTGATCTAGAACAACGCCCACCGTCGCTAGGACGGCGGGCGTAAGCGTAAGATCGGCTTTTCAGCCGATCT
>WWET01000335.1:13651-39418 GCA_011038615.1 Limnodynastes dumerilii
ATAAACTTTATATATAAAGTGTTCATAGCTTTGTAAATGTTAAACACTGTTTTTAGGAAATAAAGACCGTTTTCAGGTGTAATAACCACAAACTTTTAGGAAAAGGGGCTGGATCCAGAACTGAGAGCAGAATCCATAAATTAGCCTCTGCAATGGGGGCTTACATACAGAATATGTTATACAGAATTCCGAACATGAGAGGCAATTAAACTCCCCAGCACTCCCCTTGCATGCAGAACCCTATCTTATATATTCAAGGCATCCTTGAGAAAAATCATTCTCAAGCAAAACGCACATCAGTGTTGTTTCTGTGGGTATTCTGTAGCTCAATTTCTCCTTTATATATAGTTCTAGGCACCTTGTAGCGTTATTTAATTTTTGATCAGTCTTATCTCATTATCGAACCAAATTTCCTTCTTGTATGAAGGCAGATGACATGCATTAAAAAGATTATCAGGCATAAGTGATTTTTATGCCATTTTACTTATGAGCCCACTCTCTAGCTACCTTATACTATGGTGGTAGCATGAGATCCCTCTCGTATGAGGCCTCATGAAGCTCACACACTATTCCTCTTTTTCCTCTATGCGGGGATACATATCTAGTTGTCTTCTACATTTCCTTATGTGAACAATTATGAGATCATAATATTTAAAGAATTTAGCAAACAGCTCTATTTATCAATTCCTATAATTACTATGACTTTTTAAGCATACAAGTATATAAGCAATTAATATACTTGATACCTGTAGACATTTGCTTCCAATTACCCTCGTGAAGAGGTTTATGATATTTTTTTGATTACATCTTGAGTTTGTTTGCCTCAGGAATTGTGTGTGTAACAATATAACTTTCTGGGATATAATATTCCCTAAATTAGACTATTTTGACTATATTAGACTATTTGTGGGGATAAATCATACACTATAGAGTACAGAATATTGGGCCTGATCCAGACTGTAATTACGCGAGGCAGAGGGGAGTGCACTCCCCTCTGTCGTGCGGGCTTTATGGCTGCCATAAGCCTGCCTTAAATGAGACGTACGGATCAGCGGTCCGTACGACCACTGATCCGCTGCAGTGTGGGAGCCACCTCCCACACTGTACAATTTACAGTGTGGGAGGTGGCTCCCACACTGCAGCACAGCCCATTTCCACGGCAAATGGGCTCGGACAGAACAAAGTCTGATTGTTTCTACGTTGGGGTTACTATAGTAACCCTAGCGTAACATGCGCATGCGCCCTCCAGATAAGTCAGGTGACTTACGCACCTTGTGTGCGTAAGTCACCAACGTTATTAATTGTGAATCCGGTCCATTGTCTTTAAGATAAACCAAGATCATTTTGATCATACTTGTTCAGTCTCTAAATCTTTAAAGGATGATATAAGATGGTGGCATGAAGATATTGCCTTAATATTTCTTTAAGCGTGTATTCTTTATTTATAGAATATAGAGTATGTATATTTTTGAGCTCATGGTAAGTGACATATTGGTAGGCTCAAGTGAAAGGCACATGCTTGCTTCAGGCTGGTAGAATTGTTCCAGACAAAGGGCCTGATCCAGATCTCTGTGTGTTTTCCATATGCTCAGAGATCTGGGCCAAATTTACTAAGGGGTCGAGTTTGCTGTGCCGAAGTTTGGATTTACAAAGGGGAGAGTTACCTTGTGAATTTTGGAACTCCTGCAATGTGTGGCAATTTTTTAAAGGGTTTATTCACTGCGATTTATCTTTTAAAAATGAGTGGCCCTTATTAAATTAAATTTTTTATTAAGTTTAATTTTTTTAATTAAAAAATATTTCCATAATAATATATAAAAGCAAAGCCCCGACATGTTATTAACCCTTAGCATGTATTGCAGGGCATGCTGTGCCTTTTAGTACCATAAGCAGCAGCATGCCAAAGGTTAATGTCATGCCGCTGCATATATATGTCCCCCATAAACATATTTTCATAAGTTAAGTCCCCGGTACATGTTCTCATACAGAATGTACAGATTTCAATTGGTAGATAGGGTTTTTATTGAGAATTTGGAGGAAGGAATTTTTATCAGATCTGAAACAAGGAGATCCAATATTGAACCTAGGGGAGAAGATTTGGATAGAAGATTAGAAGATTATAAAGGAGTTAAAGAATGTGTTATTAAAAGAAAATAAATTATGGTGGAAAATCATAGCACTTGAAAAGTATTATGCAGAACAGGTCATCCCAAAGGGTATAAAAATTAAGACAATTCCTACATTTGAATCTAAGTATGACCATTTTAATAGGCAAGTGGCAAGCCATCATTGACGAATGTTCCTTCTCGTTGATGAGCCTAGTTATAAAGGAGAGGAGGAGAGACCTTCATTTTTTGGAAGAGCAAATTTCCAAATAGGAATCCCTCATTTATTCCTGTCACTGATTTAGAGGCGTACCAAGAGTTAGAGAATAAAAGATAACAGAACAGAAGATTAAAAGGAATGGAAAGAGTTTCATTTTAAAGGAACATAAGAATTTAATGCGTGACAGAAAGACCCCACAAGGGGAAATAAAAGAGACAGAGAAATTCCACTATATTAGATAGGGAAAAAAGAAAGAAAGAAAGAGAGGAAGAGAGAGAGGAAGAGAGAGAGGAAGAGAGAGAGGAAGGGAGAGAGGAAGAGAGGAAGAAAAAAATATTCAGAAATGAGAATGAAATGGACAGATCCAGAACAGTGGTCCCTACCAGGAGTATTATGATGAAAGAGAATATTGGAATAGAGATAAATCAAGATTATTACAATAGGAGTCAATATCAAGGGTTCTATGATAGAAGGGATGCAAATACTAGAATAAATGGACCACTCAAGAACTTTTAAAATTGGAGCTATAGAGATAATCCTAGGCCCTTCTATTATAGAGAATACAGGGATAATTTCAGACCACAGAATAATCATTTTCAAAACAGAAGATTTGATGAGGAATATATTTAAGGGTGGAGAACAGTAGGTAGATCCTTCAAACCCCAACATTACCAACAGGAGTCTTATAGAATTGAGATCCCTATGGAGAAGTGCTTCTCCCCATTCTACAACAACCAAGAAGAGGATTTTCAATGGAGAAGAAGAGGTTAGCTCTATTATTAGAGGAGGGTAAGAGAAAAAGGGGGAAAAAGAGTGGAGAAAATAAGAAGGATAAAGGGAAAATAAATTGTGAGAATGAGCTTGAAGTAAACAATTAAAGCACAGAAGATATTGGGGTAGATCCAGAACTCCGCTTGCAATACATTTACTCGCGTAGCGTATTTACGCGTGCGTACCTTCTATACACTCCCCTTGGCACACCCCTTGAATGTAGGTATTTTGTCTGAGATCCGCTTTCCAAACCCTACCTTAACTTTTGCCCACGTAACCGATGTCATCCGCTCACGTACGTATGAGCAACACGTATTTACGCAGTTAAGCACGCCCATACTGTACACTTTAAATACAAACCCTGCCTATATAGCGTATTTCAGATGTATTTTTAAATCATGTAAAATTGGCACGCCCACACGTAAGTATTTATGTGACACATACGTGAATGGCCCATACGTTCACATTTATGCTACGTTACGGAGCGTATTTTCTATGGTGCGCATGCGCAGTACTTACCAAAACGCGATTTTACATGTCTACCGCGTTGTTCTGGATCTGTCCGATTATTTCTAACCACCCCCCCCCCCGGAGAGACCCCTAAATGAAAATGGTATTTTCAATCTGACCGTTCACGTACTAACTAAAAATGATGTTAATTCTTTCTTGTAAAATGTTCCCGGCTAGCAGGTACATGGAGCTTTTCCTCAATGTGTATCATAAGTCATACTTAACCCCACAGAGAAGTTTTCATATAGGCATTGCTTCCTCAAATGTATGTTACAAGTGCAGGGAACAAAACGCTGACAATACCACTGTTCATGGGGGTGGCCCTTGGTGCATCACTTTTGGCTCCTGGTCCGGAAATACGCAATAGAAAAATTGGTAAATTAAGTAAGTGCAGCAGCTAAATAGACAAATTTTCAGGTTTAGAATAAACCAGGTTCTCCACCGTTTGCTTTATGTAAGGAAAAATTATTCTTTCTATTCCAGATGAACTGGCTGGAATCATCCCTGGCCAAAGAATAAGGTGTACAAAAATTCTGTATATTTTCTATAGAAAACCACAGTGATTTTTCCTTGAAAAATCGCTATCGCTTTGTTTAAAAAAGCAAAAACAAAAAAACAGAAGCACAGCATGTCTGGAATGCTTAGCATGGCTGCGCTGATAGAACTACAAGGCTCAGCATTGCTGAGCCTTGTAGTAATATCAGCGTCAGCATGTTAAGCCTTCTAAACATGCTGTGCTGTCTCCGATGCCAAAAAAAAGAATTACAGTGTGAAAAAAACATACATAAATACATTGACATACATGTGTGCAATAAAAAACCATTTACACCATAAAATTACCGCCGATGGCCACTATGCTTTGTACTAAATGTGTTGTAATATACTGTGTGTTGCATAAGTGAAATTAAAAAAAATCAGACTCACGGTTTAGCTGTCATCATTCTTGGGACGAATTGCTTGGAGTTTCTTTCTTCTTTGCAGGTCATCTTCACCAGTTGCTTGAAGAATCCTGTCCGGTTGATTGAAGATGCTGATCCGGTCCTTTCTTTTGTTCTTCAGCCTCTTCTGGCACTTGCCCCGGCGACATGCTCCTTCCTCTTTATGACCACCGCTACTAATGACCATTCGGACACTAGAGGGCAGCTCCTGTAGGAGCCCTGTATTACCCGTACATGCTGGAAAAAGCCCTGCAGTGTGGCACGGGCTTTTAAAAAA
Organism: Limnodynastes dumerilii; assembly: GCA_011038615.1. NCBI lineage: Eukaryota > Metazoa > Chordata > Amphibia > Anura > Limnodynastidae > Limnodynastes > Limnodynastes dumerilii. Next base: position 18,473 of record WWET01000335.1, read on the forward strand.
AAACAAAAAAAAAAACTTTGTCCAGAGAGTCTGATCACTCGGGACAAGTTTTAAAGTGGGCAGGACAGTCCCCCATAAGCAGAACTGTACCGCTGGAATCGGGACACTTGGGAGGTATGGGGTACTCAGCTTAAAGGACTATTGTTATGCTGTATTTTGGATCAAGAAAAAACATATTTTAAGATTTAGAATAGGTAATGAATTTTGAACCCATTTAGCAGCATTTCTATATCTCACACCCTTCAGTCTGACTAACATTAAAATGAGCCACATCCTTTTTTTTTTCTTCAACACATTCTTTTGTTGGAAACACCATGGAAGTATTTTATATATCCTAACACAAAACAATTGCATAACTAACTGTCATAAGGAGTTTCAAAATCTTGTATATAAATTATATAACTGCATTTTCCGGAATGAAAATCTGATTTGCGAAAAAGGGACATCCAAAAGTTATTTTTCGGATGTCCCTTTTTCGAATACTTTTTCCAGAATGGGTGAGTATGCCGTTCGACATACTTCACCCATTCTCCTTCGGAAATGACGGTATCCCTCCGCGACCGCTATAGCCGGACCAAGGGACAGGTGAGTGAACTCTCAGTGCAGGGTAGGGAAGGTTAGGGTCAGGCTGCAGGGGAGGGAGGGTTAGGGTCAGGCTGCAGGGGGGGGAGGGGTATGGTCAGGTTGCAGGGGAGGGATGGTTAGGGTCAGGCTGCAGGGGAGGGGGGTGGGGTCGCATGGGAGGGAGGGTTAGGGTAAGGCTGCTGGAGAGTGTGGGTTAGGGTCAGGCTGCAAGTAAGGGAGGGTTAGGGTCAGGCTGCCAGGAAGGGAGGGTTAGGGTTAGGGTAGTGAGAGGGGAGGGTTAGGGTTAGAATTAGGGAAAGGAGTGGGAGACTATTTTTAATATCTTTTCGGAGCATCGAAAGCTCAGTGCTCCATGGATCGATTGCAATGCCTCCTCGAGGCTTATGCAATCGAAATCCCAGCCAGTTCGAAACTGGCTGGGAGGAAATGGTCCTATCGATATAGGGCCGTTCTAACCGGTGACCCACGCCCATAAATTAGTATGTTAGAAATATGAATTGACCTTTAATTGGCATGGTTTAGAATTGTTCTTAATTGCCCTGGCCTGGAATCTGTTTTTGAAGAAATGTGTTTACTTGTAGCAGGAAGAAGGTTATGTGTATATCTTAACCTGTCAATAAAGGATTATGGGTGAATGTCTGGTCCTGAGGCTGATAAGCTCAGATCCTCTAGCAAACTATAAATATCTGAAAAGACCTTTAGTAGGAAGGGGGAAATGAGGAGGGGCTGGTGTGACTTGTAAAATGGTTGATGTAAAATTATAAAATTGTTCATTGTGCCATATTATTTCAGTCCCAGAACAGAAAGTATCCCATTGCATAAGTGAAACTCTTTCTGTATTTATACCCTTTTGTTTTATAAGACATTTGAATAATGTCATAAGCATTGTGATTTCTTTTCATATTAAATATCAATTAATACATTGTGAATTTCTGTGTTCTTACGAATTCACCTTGGTTCTTATAATGGTAACATTCTGATAAAATATACACAAAATATTATAATTTGTGGAAAGGAGGAACGAAGACCTCAGGGGCCAGTTTGTATATTGTGTGTTAATATTCCTGTTGGTGGGAGAATATTGGTAATAAAAAATATGTGAATTAAACCAGGTGGTTGTTTTGATTAACCGCTTGTCTCACATCAGTTACACAGCCTCAGGTGAGGTCTGGGACATGACAAATTAATATTTAAAATCCAAGTATTTCCAGGTGGCAAACTATGCTTAATCCGTCAGCCTAGTTTCAGGATCTAGATTGTACATTTCAGGGTCTTTTTTAAGAGGTTGTCTCTAATTAATATAGAAACCATGGGGGGATTTTCACATATGATGCCTGAGATGCATTTACTGGTTTGGCCAGCCCGTATACAGCTGCCAGCTGAATGACGAAATGATCGGCACATAGAAAATTTCTATTGGAAACGGGTTTCTATTTTCACCCTTTCTCAATAGCGACAGGATGCTCGTGCTGAGGCTAGGGTTAGGCCTGGAGAAGGGATGCTTTGAGTTAGGCTTCAAGAAGGAAGGGTTGGGGCTTAGGCTGCAGAAAACGAAGGGTTAGCATTAGGGGAGGGTTTAGGGTAGTGCTTACCTGTCAGCAGGTCACTGTTCACAATTAAAGGAGTTGCAACACCACCGCTATCTAAAATGGAGACTGCAATTCATCAGCCACACACTGGTCTGTGGCGAAACAAACCATCGCACTGGCAAACCACACCCATGATGTTCACAGTTATTTTAAAAGCACCAGTTAAAATATACAAATAAATAGTCTCTAGTTTATGCTGTCAGATGAAAGAAAACATTCTACACAGCACATTCCTCACCCATAAACTTCAATGCACAGCAGATAGAGTGAGAAATAGGGCACCCTTATGCGCGTATGTTACTTCCATACGTTCGTATCTTACTAACCACGCCCTCAAAATCCCATTTAAATGTCTCCCCCACCCACTTTCACGTAACTTCGAACGTACAGATAACAACGCCCCTCTGTACGTATGTCCCTAAGTACGATTCACAAGTCCGTGCCTAAAGTACTTACGTGCGGAAATACTACATCATTTGCGTGGAAAAAGTTACTATGCATGCACAGTTAATCCGCTCCTAAAAATAAGCACGCAACCCCACGCAAAAACTTATCTGTGAATGCGGCCCATTGGGCCTGATCCAGAACAATGCTTCGGAGCGAATTTACACTTAAAATCGCTGTTTTGTACGCACTGCGCATGCGCACCATAGAAAATACGCACATTAACATAGCGTAATTGTGAACGTATGGGCCATTCACGTATGTGTCACGTAAATACTTACGTGTGGGCGTGGCAATTTTACGTTACTCCAAAATACGTCTGAAATACGTGAAGTAGGCGGGGGATTGTATTTAAAGTGTACAGTATGGGCGTGCTTAGCTGCGTAAATTCGTCTAGCCCATACGTACGTGTGCATATAAATGCGGTTACGTTGGCAAAAGTTAAGGTAGGGTTTGGAAAGTGTATCTTGACAAAATATGTACATTCAAGGGGTGTGCCGAGGGGAGTGTAACAAATTTACGCGCACGAAAATACGCTACGCGAATAAACGTACGGCAAACGTAGTTCAGGATCTACCCCATTGTCTTTAACCTGATGCAGAGTTGGTTCACAGCCTCTGGTTCTCTCACATTGATTGAAAAACAGTTTTCCATTAATACAGAACAAAAAAGGAGGAAGGGGGGTATATGGATATCTAGCTGAACATGAAGGGCCAGATTTACTAAAGGCGTTTTATTTTCATCGATTTTGAATCACAAGCCATCGCTGCGATTTTCCAGCGATTTTAATTAATTACTTGTGATTCACTAAGCAGTGATTTTTGCTTGCGATTTTTGATCACCATCGATAGGCAGTGATATTTTCATGGTTAAGCCACGATTTTCCATGAAAAACACCGCTTGGTGGCAGCTGCAGTCCACTCCTTCATCTTCGGGGTTCCGTTGCTAATGAGCATTCGGTCACTAGAGGTCCCCTTATTATAGTCTCTATGACATCAGAGAGACTATAAAGGGGGACATCTAGTGACCGAATACTCGATAGCATCGGAACCCCGAAGATGACTGAGCTGACTGCAGCTGGCACCAGGAGAAAAAGAAGAATCAACAGGACCACTTCTACAAGCAAATCACCCCAGATAGATGACTGCTAAAATGTGAGTACTGAAATTTATTTAATATTATGACAATGCTGAACAGAATAATAATTACCAAGAGACTAACCATCTGGCATATATTAGTACTGGCATGATATTACTATAAAGTGTAAAAAATATTGGCCTAAAACATACATAATAAAGCACTACTCCATATACATGAGTCCATTATTTCAATGGCAAAAAGGATTGCCGAAATAATTACGACAGGCTACTTCTCAGGATCAATCATAAAATAGGTGTGAGCCTTATATAGTTGTTTCACCGATATGCTATGAAAGATCAAAGTTTAAAAAGAAATGGGGGAGCAAGTCTCTCCTGCACTCACAGTTGGTGACAAGTCAATTACATTCTATTCATACATCTATACATTCTATTCATGTCCATAAGTCAAGTTGTAAGTCCTGTTGCCTCTCTATCTGGGTAAACAAGTTGGAACCACAGAAATCTCCAGAGGTGGGCTGGAGGTAGAGAGGGTATCCACAGGTGGATGATCTTTAAAAGCAGTGGCGTTTCCTCATGTTTCTCCCTCTTCTGAACCTCACTCCCAGGTTTCCAGTCTGGTCCAGCCTTAGTCCCACCTAAGCGTCACAGTGCCCAGTGGCGCACCCAGGGGGGATTTCTGGTTGCCCAGAAACCCCCCCAGATTGAAAAATAAAAAAAAAATTGAAAAATGACCCGCGAAAGGGGCGTGGTTTAGCGCCCATGTGATACGAATTGACATGGAGGAAGATGGTCCTGGCCTATGCTACAATAGGAAAGCAGGTGGGAACGGTAAATGGGTCACTACAAATACAACAGTGCTTATGCACTGACAGACTCTGTACATTATGTAATGTGTTCATGCTCTACTAATGCATTGTTTGGTGCTATTACTATGAGATCTGTACATTGTGTAATGTGCTCTACTAATGCCTTGTATATTGCTATTACTAGTAGATCTGTTCCTTCAAAATGATACTACTATTTTACTGTGTGAAAGTAGTAACTTATAAATCACCTATAAAAAAAAATCAGAACATGACTTGTTACAGCCAATAATCAATGCATTTCCTTAATGTAGAATTTTTATTATTTTCAAATCTACATGATAAACGTCCTGCTTTCACAGAGAACGTAAATGGATGTCTTACGTCTTGGCAGTCAGATAGTACGACCATATTATCAGTATTGTAATTTTACATATGTTTTATTTTTTAACAGTGCATCATATTAAGTACCTCTTCACAATTTTACATACATCAACCTCTGCCACATTACAGTCTAAGGGGTAGATCCAGAACTACGTCCGTCTTCCATAGATGGACGTAATTCAATGAACAATAGCTACTGCGCATGCGTAGTAGCTATTGTATGTAATCTGCGTATCGTTTCGATGCGTAGATTGAGTATATGCGGTCTAAAAGACCGCATATACGCAATCTATGTATCGAAACGATACGCAGAATACGTACAATAGCTACTACGCATGCGCAGTAGCTATTGTTCATTGAATTACGTCCGCCCTAATTTCCTAACAAACACACACACTCACACACACACACACACACACACACACACACTAGGGGTAATTTTTTGCCTCGTGCAGTATGAGAGTGTTGGCGGGTCAGGAGCAGAGCTTGGGCAGGACGCGGTGAAGCTAATTTGCTGTGTTTTCAGGCTCCAAAAGGTTTGCAGCTATGATAATATACCCCACATGTATTACACGCATTGGAAGCCCCCCTTTAAAAATCCTGCGTTTGCCACTGGTGCCGATACCAGCAAACCCACAGGAGGATGCAGAAGGAAAAAGGGGAGAGAAAACACTGCAACAAGCTTTTATTATGTGGATCGAAATATAAAACTAGTAGAACAAGTAATACTCACATTCTGTGTTTGAGATTGGAAAAACAATGGGGTAGATCCAGACTTACGCTCTTGATACGTTACATAGCGTAGCGTATTTACGCCAGCTTACCTTCTATGCACTCCCCTAGGCACTCCTCTTGCACGTACGTACTCTGGGTTTTACCGAACCCTACCTTGACTTTACACAGCGTAAGTACTGATGTACGTATAGGCCTCATGTACTTACAAACTTAAGCACGTCCATACTGTACGATTTAAATGCCTAGCCCCGCCTCCGAAGCCTAATCATGGGTGTCGCATGGCTGTCACGCCCCTTTGTCCATAGTTACGCTGTTGATACATGACTGGCCCTTACGCTCTGAGTTACATGGCGTAGCATCCGTTGCGCGCATGCGCAGTAAGTACTAATGAGCGATTTTACGTTAGCAGCTAGCGTAAAATCGCTCAAGTACTTAGGTCTGGGTCTGGCCCAATGTCTGTATATGTATTGGTTAGAAAGGGCAGGCTTTATAATGGTTAAAAACATCAGAATTCTGGGTGCCACTAACGCGTTTCTCCCTATACTCAAGTCTTTTCAAGGCTAATAGAGTGGCTGTTCTTGACCTGCCAATATATCTGCAGATGACTCCACCTCTATAATGAAAACTGTACAATAAAATCAGCTATATCAAAACAATAGGTGAAAACATAAAATGTATTATTTCTTTTAATAGCTTTCACTGTAACAATTTGCTGGCTATTTTGAAATATTTGTAATCCTGAACTGACTTTAACAGAAACAAAGGAAAGAAAATTCCCCAGCAACACTGCCATTAACCAGTAACAGACTATACCAGTCTATCTGTATGAAAAAATGCAGAAATGTCTGTTAAAAAAGGGGGATACAGCGCTTCTATGTATAATGACTGATTTAAGATATAAATCTAATATATAAGTATATTACCACAATTATATGTAAGCTTCAATAAGCGATAAGAACGGCACTAAAGTAGGGAAAATCACATATATTTATTTAAAAACAAAAATCCCATATCATTTATTTATATTTTTAAAAACAAATAGTATAAAGTATAGTCTAAAACATGTATAGACAAATATAGACACAGTTTATTAAGTGGTGGACCCTGCTGAAAGAATTCTCCAATATGAGGGATAATGATATTTCTCTGAGTATATACCATGCTCTGTTGTAATCCACCCCGGGTGGCCAAGACCTGGGTTAGGTAATTAGTAATAGTTACACTTATAGCAGTGTGAGTGCTCCATTTTAATGGCAATTAGTAATAGTTACACTTGTAGCAGTGTGAGTGCTCCGTTTGAATGGTAATTAGTAATAGTTACACTTGTAGCAGTGTGACTGCTCCGTTTGAAATGGGTTGTTGTATCAGAAAAACAATGCAGATGATCAATAGGAGTAAGTCTATATGCACATACCGCTGGTAGTAGAGGATGTATGTCCGTGTCCTTCTCCGTCCGGTGTGGTACTTGTCTGAAGCTCCCACCGGTGCACAGAGTGCTAGGGCTTGTACTCCACTTCCCTCCACAGATGGATTCGCGGTTTCCGGCTAGTTGGTCCAAGACTGTATACTTAAACTCCGATCGTCTCACATTTGACTCACGATAGTAAGAAAAGTCCCACAGAGCACCTCACTGATGTTTCCAATTCCAATATAATTCTCAGTATAACTTTTTGATTCTTTCGCACGGGGCCAGATACCACAGTAGTCGCTTGACGCGTTTCATCCCAGCTACCGGGGACTTTCTCAAAAGCATATAGTGTGTGTCTGCCGAAGTACCTTTAGTACCTAACAGAATTATTATAACCTAAAAATAATAATAATAACGATAATAATAATAAAAAAGCATTATCTCAAGGCAATATACAAAAATAGATAAGGGGTCTGACCGATCAGAATTCACTTACAGGTAGAGGTGAAATATAAACTTGCTTCTGCTGCTGAAGGTATAGAGGAGGTACCCAAAACTCCTCAAATTGAGTTTAGGGTGGAATAAAACTCAAATTGTAATGGGGAAAAAAGGGGGTATACCCAGCGCTGTAGAAGGTGAGTTGCTAGAAGCAAAAAAGTGTGCAGTACGTAGCTATGGTGCTGTGGATTACTTATGTGTACAATGTACGGTGAGAGCACAGACCACAAGATACAGATTAGTGTCAAAATAAATTTAAGGGACAAAGACAGAAATAATGAAACAGACAAAATATAACAGACGTAAACCACACAATAGTAACAGAACAATCGTCACACTGGCGTGGGTAGGGCAAATGGCCTACAGAAAACAGAACAGCCATTGAAGTCCTTGCAGGATTGCCAGGTGCCACTACGTGGGCAGTGAAAGACAGAAAGTTACAGAAGTGGACAATGATGGTCTCGTTGAATCACAATAATTGTAAAATAGGCAGAGACCTTTGAATCTCAAAGCAATGTCAATAAATAGGATCCATATATTAGCAAACCTTTAACAAAAGGATGCAGTAGGAAAAACGGTGTAGTAGGATAAAGTACCTTATATGAGGCAAGTGCCTGCCTCAGCAGATGATGTTGCCCTCACGTACGCTGAGTTGATATTGCAGCTGCAGTGATGTGGTGCCGTATTGTGTGCGGTGTTCCTCCGTACCCCTAGGCAAGTTGAATGCTGATTAGCAGGGGAAAGGAGCTCCGTCTAGATGGCCCGATACCTCTTTGTGGTCTGGGGGCCGGTGGCCGGTCCACGTGGTGTGTGCTCGTGGATTCAGGCAAAGCGGTACGTGCATCTTGCTTTCTCCTGTAGGTGGCGATGGAGCACACTTGGTTCGCACTTGGTGCGATATTGGTTGCCAGCTGGCTGCTGTCACAGAAACTGAGACTCTGAGACGCTGGGGACCTCGTTAGGACGCCGGAGAGCTCTTGTGTGTATGTGTTAGGGAACTTAGAATCTAGCTCCAATGGGGCAGGGACTGACTGTAAAGCACTATGTAATCTGATAGCACTATATAAAAACCTGTTTATAAATAAATATAAGGCACAGATTTTCATGCAACATTTCATTTACCATTTGTCATCAAGACCATAAAGACAGGACTAGATGTTACACAATAGAATAATACTAGTCAAAGGCCCGTCATAATGACGGGAAAAAATATTCCCCATTCATTTTTCCCTATTTCTCTCAATAGTCCCCAGATTGTCTCCAGCTTCCAGTGCTCCACAGCATGTCTCTCCAGCTCCCAGTATCCCCCATCATGTGTCTCCAGCCCCCAAGTGTTCCCCATCATGTGTCTCCAGCTCCCAGTATTCCCATCGTATATTATCCCCACCAAGTATTCCCATAATGTGTCTTCAGCTCCCCAATATTCCCCAACATATGTATTTAGCTGCCCAATATTCCCCAGCATATCTCTCCAGTTCCCTGTATTCCCGAGCATTCCCATCGTGTCTCCAGTCCCCACATTATCCCTTATCATATGTCTCCAGCCTCCCCAATATTCCCCAGCATGTCTTCAGCTCCCCAATATTCCCCAGCATATCTTCAACTCCCCAATATTCCCCAGCATGTCTTCAGCTTCCCAATATTCCCCAGCATATGTCTTCGCTCCCAGTATTCCCATGTCTCTCTCCCTCCCCTGTGTCTTCTCTCTCCTGCTGTTGCCAGCTCTCCTCACAGCATGCGGTCTCTGTGCACCGCATTATGTGTCCCCGGGAACACGCAACCATTCTTTATGTTCCGTATGGTGGAGCCGGGAACTGCAGGAGGGAAGAAAGACTTTAGGGAGAGCTGCGGTGAGTAGAGCCGCAGGGGAGGGTGACCGCAGCGGCACTTGGGGGGAGGAGGCACTGATAAGGCTTTAAAATTTCTTTTAATTTTTTTATTTGAATTCTGCTCCTAACCGTTGTAGCACGCGCAGTAGCAGCACAACATGTGGACACTACTGCGCATGTGTATGACAGGTGAGGAGAAGGATGTCTTTTATATACATAGATTGGGAACAGGTTCAGGCCTACAGAACTTTTCCTTGCCATTTTCATCAAACCTGCATCATATGTGGTGGCTACACCTTCGGCGACTAAGGAAGAACAGGTGGAGGAGACAAGAAAGCAAAGCGAAAGAAAGTCAAACGCACTCTAAGATACTGTACTGTAGTTTTCCATGGCATGAGAATGAACTTTATAATTTAATGAGCCCTGTGCACACATGGTCAATCACATAAAGTGGTGAGTAAAGCTAAAGAACATATCTTCCTTAGGTTACAGTTGCAAGTAACATTCTTCAATAGTTTGGAAATCATATAAAAACAATCGGCCTGATCCAGACCTACGCTCGGGTGCGTTTTTACGACGGGTGTAAGCGTAAAAATGGCCAATTGTACTTACTGCGCATGCGCGGGGCAGATGTGACGCTCATGTTACACTTCGAAATTCGGAGCGTATGGGCCTTGATTGTAACACCTTTGTTAATACTTTCGAAAAGGCGTGCCTGCCATATGAAATCCGTAAATACGCACTAAGGGCGGGGTGAGGCATTTAAATCGTACAGTATGGGCGTGCTAAGCATCATAACTATGCATTGAGCTTACAGATGCCCGCGGTTACGATCAGAAAAGTTAGGGTAGGGTTTGCTGGGCGAAAGAAGGCAAAACTAAGTACGACCAAGGGGAGTGCCGAGGGGAGTGCATCCTAGGCACGCTGGCGTAAATACGCTACGCACATGAGCGTTTCATGAGCGTAGGTCTGGATCAAGCCCAATGGCCTTTGGCAGAGAGTATCCTGGCTTTGTTTTCCACAAGGATGCCTGAATGGGTTTGATGGAAGCTGCAGTATGGTGTTGTAAAACTTCTGCACTTCCCAGTAACTAGACAGATGCAATCAAAGAAATATTCTTCTGAAGTTTTATTTACACTACTGTAAGAGGCAAAGTCTAGTTAAGAAACATATGGATAAATGAGAATGTATGTGCAAAGAAGGCGAATGTACAATACGTTAATCAGCGCTATTTCCTCTATATGTCATAAATATTCATATGTATATATTCCCAAATATCTTTTACTGTGATACAGAGGAAATAATAAACAACAACATTACCTGTTTACTGTGTAGCACACCTGGGCCCATCAAACCACAGTAGTGCTCCTGCAGGACTAGTCTCCGTTGCCTGATAACAAAGTATCTATTATACCACGTCCAGATTACCAGCCCTGCAAATCCCCGGGGTTTTCAAACCCTGGGGATTTGCAGGGACACGCCGGGCTGCCCATTCACACAGACAGCGGTGACCTGGGATTTCCCGTGCAGTGGAACCGCGGGACACGGCTTTCTCTGCAAACCCCTTCTTTTTACCCGGGTCTAAGACCCGGCTAGAGAGAGCCGGGGTTTGCGTTCAGATTGCCAGAAAAAGACAGGATTTTCATGAAACCCGGCTATTTTATGAAAACCCTGGCTTTTAGCTGGTAATCTGAACGGGGTATTAGAGATATATAGAAAGTTTCTATTTAGTACTATGTAGCGACAAATATAGATACATTAAGGTCTCTGAATTGTTGTTGACATATAATGGAGAAATAAGCCAAATAGAAAAAAAAGCAAACAATGATATCAACAACTGTCTACAAGGGAACGATCTGACAGTAATGGTAAATAATCCAAAATACCTCCAGACAGTGGTGTTCAATTCCCCCTAAGTAAGTGAAGGGTATTGGTGTGTGGATAAGCAATACCGATGACAAATATCATAGAATGTGGCTCTAGAGATGCCAAGTTAATAGCAGAAAATACAGTACCGACACCAGAGAATAGCGTTCTCTCTCTGCTGCAGATGACGGTTCTGAACAGGGTCTTGGACAGTGTTGGCTAACCTGTGACACTCCAGGTGTTGTGAAACTACGAGTCCCAGCATGCCTTAACTGCAAAAGCATAGCGGATACCTAGCAAAGCATGATGGGAATTGTAGTTTCACAACACCTGGAGTGTCACATGTTAGCCATCACTGGTCTAGGAGCACAGTGTCTTTCCCTCGGTGCAGACCGTACTTCAGGTTTGAAAATTGGAATCTCCCTCTCAACCTGGGTGAACTCCGGTCACATGCAGTGATGATGAGACAGCTGATGATTCTCAGCGGGTTACCGGAGAGTGAGACAAAAGACAGCTATGGTGCAAATAACGTTTTTTTTCAAACTTTATTCTGTGCAGAATCTTCATAAAATATACTCCCACGAGTCATGGGCACTTTGTGATAAAACAGTTGCCAAACAGCGCTTTTTTATATCATAGAACAAAGGTGCAGATGAAAGATGCAGGAACACAGCAGAACCTTAAAGCCTATGCGTTTCAACCCTCTCAGGGTGTCTTTCTGAAGTCAGAATTGAGTTTCCCAAGGGGTTGAGGCTAATATATAGGATATCCCTCCCACCTAAATAATCATGTGACATGTGGGATTTCTAAAACCTTCCAGGGAAACAATGTAAAAAGCGCTAAAATCCATTATGACATAAAAGACAATAAGTATATAAATAAATACAAAGATAACAACAAAATGTATATACATTTAAAATAGTTTTCATACATGGTATAATAAAATTAATATTGGATACATGGGATGAGAAGTCTTCTTATTGAATCCTGCCCCAGTAATATACATAAAGGGCCTGATTCAGAGCTACGATGGTACACTGAGCGTTCTAACGCTCAGCGTACCATCGCTACACTCCCCCTTGCCCCAGCGTATTAACACTTGCTTACGTCAGCTGAAGGCTACCTTAACTTCAGCCGGCGTGAGTGTTAATACGCTGGGACAGCGGAATTGCTACGCTAACGCCACCCTCCCAGCCTCATTACCCTTCCTCCCCATGCCTACCTGCACTAACTGCAGCGTAGTAACGGAGGGGAACCTCCAGCGTTACTACGCTGCTGCTATGGATGCCCGTAGCTACGCCGGGCAACATCTGCACGCCGCATCCACAGATCGGCTTTTAAACCGATCTCACACTTATGCCTGGCAGTGTAGGGCTGGATCAGCCCCAAAGTGCTGAAATAATTTCTTACATGAAACAGATCTAGGGCTAGATTTACTAAGGGGCACTTTAATGCAGTGTTTTAAATCGCTCAACATGGCTGTAAATGGCATGCATTTTCGGCGGATTATACGTCTAATTTACTAACCGTCGATTTAAGAATGCGATTTGAAAACTCTTGCGATGTATTACGATTTGTTGCTAAACTTTCTATAGTTTAATCACACTGTAGATTCTGGCCCTTCAGTAAATGTTTGTTAAATAATTATCCCTCACTATAAACTCTAAAATGCATAGCATGGCATAAAATTAACCCTTAGCATACTGCTGCATGTAGTACTATAAGGCACAACATGCCATTGTATTGCAGGGCATGCTGTGACTTATATAGCCATAAGTGGCAAGGGTTAATGGCATACTGCCACATATGCAATTTTACCCCCGTAAATCTAACATACTAACCAGGGCCCCATACATATAAATATTACCTGCCCCGTTGCATATAAATAATTAAATAATTCCACGAAACCCTACGAAAGTAAAAACTATTGGGCCGCTACACAGTCTGACCTAAAGCATGGTTCTTAGTAAACCTCACACATGGCCTGATACTTACTAATACCCGTGATGTCACTTAGTTTAAAATTCACACATGTCCCAAAACTGAAGAAAGAATTCTTATGTCATAGAGAAATCCCAACACATTTGTCCCGTTATCACATTCAGAATAAGTTATGCCCCCCCCTCACTAGTATAAATGTAACATGACACCCTTTTAATAATATTCTAAAGCACAGTGTCCAAAAAATAATGTCCACATTACAATGTATATACTACTCACGGTTCAGTAGTGATGTCTTGGTCCTGGCGACAGGGGTGACAGTGGCTCCGGATCTTCTTGCGGCTGTTGATTGCAGACAAGTTCGGCTCGTTAGTCGTCCCGGCGGAGAATTACTCATTTCATTGCCCTGACTATTTATAACCTCGGTCGGACCAAATGAATGGACAACACATTTGGAATATTATACAAGATACATAGATGATATCCTGTTTATTTGGTCTGGCCCCGAAGATATCTTGGATCTATTTTGTACACATTAATAACAATAATGAAAGAAACATCAAATTAACTTTTGAGAAGAGCCATATATGCGTCAACTTCCTAAATTTAAATATATATATATAGAGAAAGGAAGAAAAATTCTAATTTAAAACATACAACAAGCCAACAGACGGTAACTCCTACATAATAATTGGCCCAGAAATGTTCCCTACAATGAATTTAGAAGATTGAGGAGAAATTGCACTGATCTGAATGTTTTTGAAATACAAGCAGAAAGGACGTTGCATCTGTTTGAAAAAAAGGGATATAGAGAAAAAGAATTGACACTTTCATTAAATAGGGTAAAACAAATAGAGAGGGAGACTATGCTTCAACCGAAAATAGAAGAGAAAAATTTAGAACTAAACACCAATTATAACAACATTTAATGCAGAACATAAGGTTCTAGAAAGAATAATTCAAAATAACTGGAAAATTTTATTGATCCCTTATTAGAAAATCAATTGACTTCAAAACCAAAATTTATATATACAAAAGCAAGAAATCTGGGGGGATAAATTAACATCAAGTGCTTATAGAGAGAAAGTGCCTATTGTAGCGTCCATTAAAACTAAAGGATTCCATAGATGCGGGATGTGCATGGCATGCCGTACACATATGAGGCATTGAAATTCATGCTCTATTTGCACATTTTAAAACCACCCATCAATGTTACACAACAGCTATCACTAAAATGGTAGGGATTGAGAAAGTTAGTGGACATTGGAGGAAAAATTATATTACAGAAAAGATAGCAAAAACAGAAATGAAATGAAAAGAATTTTGACATGCAATGTATGGCCCCCAAAGGTCATAATTCAGATTTTGAATTAAAATGGTTCCTGTAAACAAATAATACAAATCTCTCCTGTATGTCAACAAGTATCTACTCTTTTTTACCATATTTTAGCTATTTACTTTTATATGTATTGGTACATATATTTATATAATTTTAGCACTTATTACTTAATTATTTCAGCACTTTATATATATTATTGTGACAGAATTCAATAAGAAGACTTCTCACCCCATGTATCCAATATTAATTTTATTATACCATGTATGAAAACTATTTTAAATGTATTTTAAATGTATATACATTTTGTTGTTATCTTTGTATTTATTTATATACTTATTGTCTTTTATGTTATAATGGTTTTTAGTGCTCTTTACATTGTTTCCCTGGAAGCTTTTAGAAATCCCACATGTCACATGATTATTTAGGTGTGAGGGATATCCTATATATTAGCTCCAACTCAATTCTGGCTTGAGAACTACCCCCTGAGAGGGTTGAAATGTGTAGGTTTAAGGTTCCGCTGTGTTCCTGCATCTTTCATCTGCACCTTTGTTCTATGATATAAAAAAGCGCTATTTGGCACCTGTTTAACCACAAAGTGCTCATGACTCTTGTTAGAACATTTTATGAAGATTCTGCACAGAATAAAGTTTGAAAAAAAAACGTTATTTGCAGCATAGCTGTCTTTCGTCTCACTCTCCGGCACCCCGCTGAGAATCATCAGTTCTGTTTACATTCTGTCTATCACATGATTTGCTTAGTTCAGCACTTCCTGGATTTCTCCCTCTGCTGCAGGCTTACCACTCAGGTGCTGCTGATTGACTTGCTTGATTCCCTCTCCACCTGGCCTATTTAATTCTCTCTCAGACAGCATTTTGCTGTCAGAGCAACAGCTATCCTGCCTGCTGATTGTGTCCTTGAGTTCGCTCATGTGCTCTGGCTCCCTGGTTCCTGCTTGTGTTTCACTGTTTGGTTCCTGGTTCTCTCTGAGTCCTGCTCCGTGTATCTCCGGGTTCAGCAAAGCTCCAGTCATCTCATCATTTCCAGCCTCTGTAACAGTGTCTCCACTACCTATGACTACAACTTCTGCTGTCCTTGGATCTGTGCGCTAGTCCAGAGGGCCGCAACCTGCCCCTTGCCTGCAGCCAAGTCCATCCCCACCATCAGGGGCTCTTGTTAGGCTCTGGTCCGGCGTGGTCCGTTTCCAGAGCGGCGCAGAGCCAAATTGTGTAAGTCCTCCAGCATTTATTTGGTCGCATAGACGCCATTGCAGCTGCTGTTACCAGTCCTACGGCTTCCCAGCCTGCACCTGCCATTGTTCAACCGGTCGCAGTACCGGCTCCCAGGCTGTGACTACCGATTCCAGCCAAATTCTCCTGTGATCCTAAAACCTGTAGAGGTTTTCTTAATCAGTGCTGTATACAGTTTGAGCTTTCTCCGAGTGACTTTCCTACTAACTGTTCCAAGGTCGCCTATATCACTCCTGTCTGACCAAGCCCTGGCCTGGGCTTCACCACTCTGGGAACGTCAGGACCAGGTTATCAATGACTACTCTGCTTTCCTAAAGTAATTTCGGAAAACCTTTGATGAGCCTGGAAGAGCTTCTTCTGTGGCCTCCAGCCTTCTCCATCTGTGCCAAGGCGCTTCCACCGTGGGTCAGTATGCTATATCATTCCGCGTACTGGCTGCTGAGCTCAATTGGAATGAAGAAGAAAGATAAGCTGGCTGCTCGAGAACTTCCTGAGACCCTGGATGTCTTGATATCACTGTGTAATCGGATTGAAATCCGTTATCAAGAGCACTCCAGAGAGAAAGCTAGTGACCGCAAGGTCTTTCCTCATTTGGCACCTTGCTTCCAGTATCCACCTGTGCAGCCATCTGCCATGCCTCCTCCAACACCTACTGAGGAGCCTATGCAACTGGGTTATTCTCGCCTGTACCCCCAAGAGCTGCAGAGATGCTGACAGGAGAACCTATGTATGTACTGCGCTGATCCTGGACATGCCTGCTGCCCAAGCGTCCGTGAAACGTGCGTTCCTAGTTACTCCCAGGGAGCGACAACTTGGATCAGCCTTACAGCTCCCTGTATCCTCTGAAGATCTTAATCAACTTCTATGCATGCCGGTAACCTTGGTTCACGGGAAAAAGTCTCTGATGCTAATGGCTTTTGTGGACTCTGGGGCTGCGGGTAACTTCCTGTCTGCTGAAACCACGGCAAAATTAGCTATACCTACCAAGCCTCTGGAAAAACCCTTGGTCCTGTCTGCTATAGACGATAGTCAGATTGGTTCAACTCCATTGCAATCTAGCATGGTCTCTGTTCAGCTTCAAGTGGAGGCACTTCATTCAGAGACCTTTTTTTCCTTTTCAGTGCTGCTTTCAGCAATCCGTCCAATAGTCCTGGGGTTACCCTGGCTGAGATTGCATTCTCCTACCATTGACTGGGTTACTTTGCAAATTTTATCCTGGGGTGGCAGTTGTCATAAATCCTGTCTACGTGGAGTCACTCCCATGTCTGTGGTTTCAGTGGCTGCTGCCAACTCTGAAATTGCCACCCAGGACAGGCTCACCAATCCAGAATCCTCTGCTCAAGACAATCCTTCCAGTCCAGAGAGCATGCTTCCAGGTTTACCATCTCAGTATACACAGTTTTCAGATGTGTTCTGTAAATGCAAGGCTGAAACCTTGCCACCTCATCGTAAGTGGTACTGTCTCATTGATCTTTTGCCCAGCAAAACACCTCCATGGGGTCGCACCTACCCCTTGTCAGTACTCGAAACCAAGGCTATGTCTAATTACTTTAAAGAAAACCTGGCATGCGGCTCCATTCGGAAGTCCTTGTCTCCTACTGGTGCAGTTTTCTTTTTTGTTAAGAAGAAGTCTGGAGAGTTGCACCCCTGCATCGACTACAGGGGTCTTAAGGAAATCACCATTAAAAATCACTATCCCTTAATGTTGATCTCTGAACTTTTTGATTGTGTCAAGGGGGCTACTGTGCATACTAAGTTGGACCTGCATGGGGCTTACAATCTCATCAGGATCCGAGAGGATGATGAGTGGAAGACTGCATTTAACACCAGGGATGGCCACTATGAGTACCTCGTCATGCCTTTCCCATGTAATGCTCCCACAGTGTTTCAAAGCTACATGACCAAGATCTTTCGGGACATCCTTTATGTGTACATGATAGTTTATTTAGATGACGTCCTGATCTTCTCCCCTGACTTAAACTCTCACCGGATCCATATTTCAGAAATCCTTGTGTTTCACGGTCTGGTTCCTGGTTCTCTCTGAGTCCTGCTCCATGTATCTCTGGTTCCAGCAAAGCTCCAGTCATCTCATAATTTCCAGCCTCTGTAACAGTGTCTCCACTACCTGTGACTACTACCTCTGCTGTCTTTGGATCTCGCCTCACCGTCTCTGAGTCTGTGCGCTATTCCAGAAGGCTGCAACCTGCCCCTTGCCTACAGCCAAGTCCATCCCCACCATCATGGGCTCTGGTGAATACCTGGCTTGGAGTAAGACTCTGTTCCTCTGGTCCAGCGTGGTCCATTTCCAGACTGGCGCTGAGCTCGTTGAGTGACAGGAATACAGCTTGCAGACAGTTGTTGATATCATTGTTTGCTTTTTTTCTATCTGGCTTATCTCTCCATTATATGTCAACAATTCAGAGACCTTAATGTATCTATATTTGTTGCTACATAGTACTAAATAGAAACTTTCTATATATTTCCATGAGATACTTTGTTATCAGGGATTACTATATGAATCCTGTATAATATCCTCTAGGTGTTTATATTCAGCAACGGAGACTAGTCCTGCAGGACCACTACTGTGGTTTGATGGGCCCAGGTGTGCTACACAGTAAACAGGTAACCTTGTTGTTTATTATTTCCTCTGTATCACAGTATAAGATATTTGGGAATATATACATATGAATATTTATGACATATAGAGGAAATAGTGCTGGTTAATGTATTGTACATTCACCCTGTTTGCACACATATCTTATATTTCAACTCGTGGGATAGGAGTAAAGTACACTGGTGTACAGTTTCCCCACCAGTCAATCAAACCTTTTACACACATCTATTCCAATAAATGAGAATGTATTGCAGGAAAAAAAAAGTTGAGCAGACTGCATTCAAATCTTTGGTGCAGGGAATATGAGTACATAGTTATATGTACTTGTATTCCCTGCACCAAAGATTTGAATGCAGTCTGCTCAACTTCCTTTCAGTTTCTTTTTCCTGCAATATGTATACAAGTACATAGTTATTTATATTTATTTATATATTTATATTATATAAAGTGATTAGTATATTGGTGCATAATGACATACAGTACAATTACTCTTCATATGTAGAGAGCACATTGTATTTGATACACATACAGCTCAGTTTAAATGGGAACCCAGTTTAAATAGGATGTATTGTAGCAGAGTGAGAGAATAAATGATAAAGTAGGGGAGTTTTCTAAGACACAACTTATCTCATGATTAGTCAAGTAGAAAAGAGATTGAAGTCCCAAATGAGAGCGCTCTTTCCTCTTTAGCAGAAGCCAAATGGTGTGAAAAAAAGTCTCAATCTATGATCCCTAACAATTCAGTATATGTAGATGTTAGCTCAAAAAGAGAGAAATACAAGTAATAGATTAAAAAATGATTTTTAATTAAATCCAAATAATAAAACAATACAGCCAGATCGTCGGAATAGCATACCATTAAGCAGGAGATCGTGGATGGATAAAACAGCGCTGTTAACACGAATCACCCGCGGCTGGAGAGGCACAGACCGTACGGTCAGGCAGGTTAAAAAAGAAAAGCTCTCCTTACAACCACCGACGCATTTCAGCTGTATTCCACAGCCTTTATCAAGGTGTAATGGGGAAATGAAGGAGAGCAGTTTTTTTAAACCCAACCCACCATTCTCATTGGAGCATTCAAAAACTTATTTAAGATCATAGAAAGAAAATAACACTTAACACTTGCTACTATACATGAAATAAATACATATATACAACAATATCTAAAATAAATACAGAATAGAAACAAGTTATACACCGAATGATCAGTATATGACTAATGCGGCAGATAACAGGTTAATAGCCGCAGCTGCAGCTTAATCTCAAAATTCCAAACACTCTTTTCTAGTAACATGACAATAAACAGCCTAATATTGAGATTATGGCCTCAACAGCAGGGATGTATCTATGGGTCCAGTGCCCCTGGCAAAGTAAGGGACTGGTGCCCACCAATTACTTATTTACTCCCAGTACTCCAATCATGTGCCTCCAGGCACCAGTCATCCCCCCAGGTTTTCTTACCCTACCTGTGTCCTCCAAGCAGGACTGCAGCTAGAATTGAAGTCCCACGGTGGACGAGACTTGCACGGGACATGATGTCCCACGGTGGCTGAGACTTGAAATGAAGTTCCGCGGTCACAGTGAAGCCTGTGACCGCAGGTATCGTAACAACCAGCCAGCCTTCATTTTAAAAGCATCCAGCCGCAGTCTGACTCCAGACCAGTGCTGCACTAGGTGACACTATATCTTAGCCATGGCTGGCGCCCCTGGCTGGTGCCATCCTGGCCAAGAGGTAGATACGCCTCTGCTCAACAGCACAGGATAAACCCTAATTCTCTGGACAGATTTTGGTAATGTGAAAATGGCTCAAAGAAGTTTTCAATTAGGGAGATCACAGTAGGTGGTAGTCTAACTATAATATGTGCTCTGGTGTGCGCCAGTATTACACTATGGATCTCTTGGCATTCAGGTCCAAAGCTATACTGTATTTCAATTCTATGTGCAACATTTTCCCTGCATGTAAAAGAATTCAAATTAATTAGCACTCCTCACATTACAAAAGGGCTTAACTAAGCTGTATACTTGCACCTGTTTTGACTTTATCTCTGGATCTGCCCCTATGTGTAAGCACATACAGGGGAGTAGCGAGGGTGAAACCGGTGAAGTTTATGCTCTGGGCACTGACAAGACCAAAGGGGTGCTGCAGAACACAGCCAAGTGCCATCTCCAGATCACTAGTAGGTGGGATAATATCATGGATCTGGGAATGACACATATTATAAAATATGTGGGGTATATTGGGGTCTGGGAATTAGAATACTATATACAGTTTATAGTGTGTCATTTCCAAACCCTAATATAAACCCCATATCATAGTATAGTAATTGTCATTCCCAGATTTATAATATACTCCACATGTGCCATGTCCATAGATGTGTAATGTAAGAAGGGAGACGGGAAGGGAGATGTGTAAATGTAAGGGGAACATGTGTATGGGTTGCAGGAAGGGAAAAGTGTATTGGAGAGGGGGCACAGGAAGGCAGGTATGTCAGTAGGCAGAAGAGACCAAAAGGCAGATGTTTAACAAAAGAGGGGAGATATGTAATGGGGGGGGGGGGGGGAAA
>WWET01000335.1:68967-83326 GCA_011038615.1 Limnodynastes dumerilii
TCTCTCTTACATTTTATGTGACGGGAATCGGTGGAGGATCGAGGAAAAGAAGGGGATAAAGGCCTTACTGATGTGCAGTGTTTTAAAGAGGAAAACTTTGTGAGTAGTAGCTATTCCCCTGCTGTTACTTACCTTTTAAAAACGTGCTACACCATTTCCCTTTCTTCTCTCTTTTTTTATGCTGCATATAATCCGGATAAAACATTGTGACCTGATATGGTATCGGGACTGGACACGAAGTGACTTGTGACTAAGACCCCTGTGAACAGAATTCCATCAGGACCTGAAAATTCCCTTGGTTGTAGAGGACCCGGACTAGAGACATAGAACGTCTGTACACACATACCTGATTCTTTGGATACTGAGATTACCACCTACTGTCGAAAGTTTTTCCTGATGGGGGGATAAACTGAAGAACTGTTTGGACACGGACATACGGTGAACTCTTAAAAAATTAGGATATGTATTAGAGCGTGGTTGACATTTTTGTGTTCTCTGTAATTCTATTAGAGATATTGGTTGTCTTAATCCCCTTAGAGGGGTTGGGTCCCTGTATCCTGTATCCCGAGTACAACTGATGCTATACTAAGAAGCGCAAGAGGTGTAATTGCCCCTTTTTTTTATATGCATCTATACACACAGAGATCTGGCCCACCCCACATACGGAATTGCTGAACGTATGGAAACAATGTTCATACATCCTGTGTTCTGATACATATCTCAGGGTTCTGGACATGCTCAGTTAGTGAATGATAGCTCATTTACTTCAGAGGTCTGAATCCAGTCAATGTTTTCTAAGTAATAATGCAAACGTTCACTCACTGTTACTAACATACTAAAGGATATTTTAGAAAACACTCCCTTGTCCCAGGTGACATATCAGACTAGAGCATTATTTCATTTACCACCTCAGGAATTTTCCAGCAAGACCACAAGAATGGGGCATAACTACAGTTTATAAGTCAATATATACATTCTTACAGTAAAAGTTTCTCTTGGACGTCCTATGCTGCAAATACACAACAATAGTGTAGTCATGTCTGTGTAATATGTGTCACTGTGTCACCTTGCACTCTCCAGGTCACATACTTGTACAGGATAAATTTCTAAGGAACGTGCTAAGACTCCGCTCTCTAGAGCGGTGGGTCACGTGACTGGGATAAGGCAGGGGCCGAGGGTGGAGCCCCCGATACTGACTGCTGAAGATTAAGAGTGAATCGTTGGGGTCCGCTGCTAATCCGGAGGACAACTTCATCAAGTAATCCGATTCAAAGAGAAGTCTTCCATACCTAAAGGGCACCCGGAAACAACACGGAAGTCAAGTTAACAACGTGGCATTATTATTATTGATCACGCAGAAATGCCTATTTTCAGAGGTTTATAATTTGATTGCAATTTGAAGAATAAGAATACTTTAAAAAAAAAAATCCGATTGCTGTCTGTGAAATAGAGGTTGAAAAGGGAAATTACCTCACGTTTTGTTTAAATGAGTTGAAACCTTTTACCTGGAGGGGAATCAGAGAATCAAAGCGAGTTATGTGCCTGGCGTGTTTGCTGCTTCGGTCTACAGTACAGCTGACTGAAATATTAATTTGATGGTGCGGCCAAGAATTATGTTCACTTCGGATCAACCACAAAGCGACAGAAAATTTACATTATTTGTCACAAGTCTATAGGCGCTTAAATACACACTGATCAATGATCTGGTTACCGCGAATAATATTGTTTTGTTAAAGTGATGAAGAAGGAACAGGAGTTTAACACGATGCCCGATTCAACACCACTGTCCCTGTTTCAGGGGATCGTCTCTGAGCAGTTACAGACCCCCCTACCCAACTTTGTCAGCAGAGTACAGAAGTGCAGGCAAGGAGTGAGTGCTCTGGAAGAGGTGGGTGTATTGTAGAAACAAGTATACTTTGCGGTTTTATTCTGTTTATTGCATATGAATTCTTCAAGATCGACTGGAACATCATTATGTTAATTTATACAGAGCTGAACCAAGTTTTACTTTGTTTTTCACTTTTGCATTTGTTTTTATTGAAACATTAAAGATTTATGTTTTATATATGGTTTGCTTGTGCTGTCAATTCAGTAAGATATACTGAATGCCCCCAAAAGTATTTGTAAAGGTCATTTATGGTTGGAAAATACATACTATTTTATATATGCCATAGTTATGAGAGTTATGAGGTATATTCTTTATCATAAGCTATATGCTACTTTGTTTTATATACTTTTTGTTTGTTTATAATTAGCAGCACATATTTGTGTGTGCCATTGTCACACCTTGTGGGAAAGAGGGTGTGTGTTTTTGTGAGGATGGGGGTGGAGTAAACTGTAGGTGAAATGCTTAAATCTCAAAAGGGGATTTTATTTATTTCCGCATTCCTGTAGCTATAAAGTAGTTTACATCTCTTGTATTGCTATAAACCCATTGTCCTATCAAGCTTCCAAAAGTATTTGCATATAGCACATAATTTGCCCCATTCCTAACTACCTTCAGTGATCCTAATCTATATGCCAATGAGTTAAAGGATTGTCACTTAAACAGTTTGTAGGACAATAACTATTAGCATTCCTGTTTGTATTTCTGATTCATTTATTTTTCTTTCCTTCTTTCTTTTGTTGTTCTGCAATTTTTTCTCCTGCAATTTCCCATTACCAATACTTCAATGTGGTTTTTATTACTGGAGCTGTCTAACATTCATAGTTTGCCACAGTTCTTATCAGGCTGGCCACCCAGCAACAGCAAATTGTCAGACTATATGAGTAAGTGTTATTCCAACCAAAAATGAAATTAAACATATTGAACAAAATTCAAATAAACTTGCTTGTTGATAGTTTTCTACTTGGTTGTGCTAACAAAAAAAACCCAAAAGATTCACACAGAAAATTAGCACAGTGAGACTTTTAGACACTTATTGTTGTATACAATATATCAAGAAATATTATGTTATATATCCCAAGTAAACAAGTAAGAAAAAACATAAATCTTTAATCTTTAAATCTTTAATCTTTAAAATAGTATAATAGTAAACACCAAGATACATGTAAATATATACATATTGGTGAATTATGAAACATCTTACATAGACCACTTCAACAGTAAGTGCATCCAATAATTAGTCTCACTTTTCTCCTTGTCTATTTGGAACTACACCCGCTAATTAAGGTTTTTACTGTTTGATGCATCTTGAAGTTGGTGTGTCCATCTCTCTTTTTTGGATTTTACTTGCTTGTGCTGTCAACTGACAGATCATTTCCAGTGTGGTCTGACCATTGAACCATATTTGTCTAATTTGGTCACAAACTTTTATAGTCATATGGGAGGGTTATTATGTTTTCTAGCTATTGGGATGAGCATCGATGATGTCCCATTTTGTTCCAGAATATCTTTTCTGTATATCTCATGGAGGATGGAGCATTTATTTTGTAGACACATTGGGGTAGATCCAGAACTAAGTACGCTAGTGTGTTTACACTAGCCGCTGACGTAAAACCGCTGTTTTGTATGTACTGTGCATTCGCGCAGCAGATGTCACGTCACGTGACTCTGAACGTAAGTACCAACCTCGTATCAACAGCATAACCACGAAGGGGTGTGCCAACCATTTGACACCTGTAATTATGTTTCGGAGGCGGGGTGAGGCATTTAAATCAAATAGTATGGGCTTGCTTAGGCATGTACGTACGTGTAATAATTACACAGCGTAAAGCTAAGGTAGGGTTCGGCAAACGTGAAACAGACAAAGCAAATACGAGCGAGGGGAGTGCCTAAGGGAGTGCATAGTGAATACGCTAGCGTAAATACACTACGTCTTGAAACGTAATGGAAACGTAGCTCTGGATCTGGCCAATTGTTGTTCAGGGTCTCACGGTGGCTGTATCCATTCACATATTTTTTTGTACACATTGCCTGTTGTTTCGTATGCACTATAATTCATCTCAATTGTCCCCCTTAACCATCCCTGTGAATGTTTTGTAGCCATGGTTACTTTTTCTTCCTAGAGTTTAGAAACTGATCTTCAAGTTTTGAGCAGGATCCGGAAGAGCATAAGATCCATCTATACTTCAGGGTTCTGTGAGTATAAAGGATGTGAATGGACATTCAGAATAAAAAGATAGCTAGTACAATTTGTTACAGCTAATATGTATTTATGACATTACTTATTCAACGGTCATTAATATTTTAGGCCTTTAGATTTTTTTATCTAGATTAACATAGCCAAATTTGCTTTTCAGTCATAATACAAAACTCTTTATTTTGAGCCATGACTGATATTTGGCACTTATAGGGGGTATTTTCATATTTAGAAGTTTTAGCTATAATGTAGTTTTAAAGTCTGGTTCAGCCATCATGTAAATAGGAAGCTTATGTCATTTTTTTCTTCATTCAGCTTTTGTTGATGCTCAGGAGAGCTATGTGGAGGCCCTGCAGTCTCTGGGTTCCAACCAACTCTCCTCCAACAATCACGAACTGACCACTGGCTTTTTGAACTTATCTGTTCTCTCAAGGGAATTGGGTGCTCTCTTTAGCAACATGGTAAGTTATTTTTTATAGCACTCTGATGCAGCTCCCATTAGTTCTCACTCAATCCCTTTCTTAAACTTTTTCTTTTCCTCCCCACCCCTCTGTATATGTAACACCACTGTTCTGACATATTTTCCTCTTCATATGGCTTCAATTAAAGAGAAACTTGTCTTAGTGTGTGGATACATGTAAGGGCATGAAATAATGAAAAAGGGATGTGCTATAAAATTGCATAGAAAAGGAAATGTGTTTAGTTTAAAGAATGCATAGAAAAGGGAACGTTTACAAAAAATGCGCTGAAAATCTAAGTGTTAAAGAATGCATAAAATGTGCTTTGAGGAGAAAAATGGAAAGTGCTAGAAATCAGAAAGTGCTACAAACCAAGCAGAGCAATCAAGTCAGAACACACCCTGCAGTTTTTTACGGGGTGAAAAGTACATTAATAAAAGTCTTTAATAATTTCCATATGCCATGCAAAAGCATCTCCATTAGCTAGACTTAGGGGGCTTAGATTTACTAAGCTGCTGGAAAGAAAAAGTGGAGATGTTGCCCATAGCAACCAATCAGATTCTAGCTGATTTTCTAGTATGTAATGGGAAAGTAAGAGCTAGAATATGATTGGTTGCTATGGGCAACATCTCCACTTTTCCTTTTCCACAGTTACGTAAAGCTAGCCATGGAGTCTGATCCAGCCCTGAAGGTATGCCCAATGACATAGCCCATTTCTGTGTACCTCCGCAAATACCGCGATACAGACCTGATGTAACTGCCTCCGAGGGCCAAACACTGGGAGAGAAGGGGTGGAGGAACATAGTAAAGGTACAACAATTTTCATGACTAGATTTTTTACTACAAAAATATATATGGTTTGATTGGGCAGCAGAAGATCATGTATAAATCAAAAGCAATTTGATACTTGCAAGAATGTTAGATCACAGATAGAGACAGGCTCTAAAACCTTCTTTAAAAATTTAAAAAAATTGATTGTGTGGGGAAAATGACTTTCTCAGAGATACTCCTCACCAGATTCCATTGAAAGAAAGTCAGAAAAAGATAAATCCATGATTAGGGATTCAGCGTTTTAATACACAAATCTTTTCCAAAATATATAAATAAAAGAATCCAACATAAAAAATCCAAACAACGACATTACAAATCAACATAAAATCATTAAAATTAAAATAGCACTGACATTCAACCTAGGGCTAGATTTACTAAACTGCGTAAAAGGAAAAGTGGAGATCTTGGCAATATCAACCAATCAGATTCTAGATGACATTCTCTAGTATGTAATAGGAAAGTGAGAGAAAGATTCTCGTTGGTTGCTATTGGCAACATCTCTACTTTTCCATTTCTGCAGTTTAGTAAATCTAGCCTCTGGTCTGAAGTCGCTGTCACGGATTCAAGGGTTTGTGGACCTGTCACGGGATTCAGGAGCAAAAACGACTGAGCAGGCTGAAAGTGGAAGCTGGCGGGTTTAATAGGTGACTTGCTCATAAACAACAAGTATGCATTGTACAGTCCAGGAGTCTTGGTTGGGCTGGATGTTAGGCAAGCAGGTCCGGAAGGCTTGGCTGAGCTGAACCGGATGGCTAGAGTCAGCTGGACCGGGTGGCTTGAGACAGTTGGACCGGACAGGAGTGCGGGCAGGACCGTACAGGAGTGCTGGCAGGACCGTACACTAGTGCGGGCAGGACCGTACAGGAGTGCGGGCAGGACCGGACAGGAGCGCGGGCAGGACCGGACTACCAGGATCAGGATTACCAGGATCAGGATTAACCAGGCACCTTGGATGAACAAGTTGTTCTGGCAAAGTGAGCAGGATTTAAATAGGGCGCCTTACCCCCTGATTGCCTGGAGGACTGGACAGGAGAATTCCCATTGGTGCTGCAGGTCATGTGAGTATATCCAAGATGGCTGCGCCCATGAGGAGGTGCCGCGGGAAACACTCGTGGGACGCCCAGACTGCAGTGGTGGTGAGTGTAGGAGATTGTCACCATGCTGGTGACAGTCTCCCTGCCTATGGACAGCGGAACTGCCGGGAGAACAGCGCAGCTGAACGGAGCGGGTAAGTGCGGCGCTTGCCGTGGCATTTTGTGATAGTCTGTGCTCAGTGGGAGATCTAATTTGCAACAATTTAGATTTGGTTATGATCCAAAGCTGCCCTTACACCTTTTTTTTAGGGATAAAGCTGGCCATACACTGGAGTGATTATTGGCCCGATCTTCAAATTATTGTGGATCGGGCCAAAAATCGCTCTAGTTAGTGGCCAGGATCAATTTTTAAAATGTCAAATAAACGCACCAGAAATGCTCTAGTAGAATTGTTGGATTTTTAAACCTGTCTGATTTATATTGGGCTAGCCCCTGTTTTTTTTAGGGGAGCCAATTAGCTAACTTATATTAGCATGGCTCTGCCCTGGCCGCCCCCCTTTCCGCTGGGTTTATCGGTCTCAGCAGGAGAGGTGTATGGTGCCAATAACGAGACCTTTCACTTGTGGGAAATCATCTTGTTTATCGGGCCACGCCCTGCTGGGATCGATAATCGTCCCAGTGTATGGTCAGCTTAAATGTACACTTGAGCAAATCCACATTGCAATGTAAGGTGTGCAAATTAACGTTCATTATTTTGCATACAGGGAAAATACTTTGCATTTTGCATACATACTGTAAAGCTTTGAGTAATCTGTGAGTTAGAGTTGAGCTATGAAATGTTACCTCTAACTAAATGTGCCTTCCCTTGCAGTTTAACATACTTTTGTATAGGTCTACATTTGCATTTGTTTTGCCCTTACTCTTGAATAGGTCAAATTACATTATCTTAAACTTCTTTATCTGATGGATTAGTCCTTATGTAATGTTTTTATTTTATTTTAAAGATACAAAACCTCAACAGCATGCTCTCCTTTCCTCTGGAGACATTATTACGCGGGGATTTAAAAGATGGACGGTTGGTGAGTTTGCACTTTCTGTTCTATTTTTCTAACTGGTGAAATTGTTATTGGCTGTCCTCTAATTGCCTAATACCTGTTTGTATGTCACTTCAGGAACTGAGGAAACAGGCAGACAGGAGCTGGAAGGAATGTGAGATAAGAGTGTAAGATCACTGCTGTTTACATTGAGTGGTGGGTACAGGCAGGAAAATAGCTTCAGGGCATACCTTATTAGCTTGTTCATATCTTCTTATACATGTGCATTCAGGAGTGCATTCTCCTTTCTGTGTATCTTCCTTCACTAATAAGTATAAAAAGAAAACTTATTTGGAAGCTTACTTTTTGTATGGAATACTTATGTATAAATGTCAGTCTCGCTCTATGAATGCTTGCTAAACGCAGAGTTCATATTATGAGCTTTGGCAATGGATTTCAGTGGAAAAAGCATAGGAACGCAAATTATGGTTGAAATGCTTTGGCTGATTGTGGTTTAATAGCACTGGACTGATCCATAGTTTAAAGTGAAAATAAGAGGAAATCAGGTGGAAAGTTACACCTGGTTAAACCCATGTTGAATTTCAGGGAGGGCAAATTTCAACTATTGCAAATCATATTAAAGTTGAGAGAAGATGTTTCCTAGCCTGTCTAAATAACAGTTAAAAGTAAAGCTGATCGGCATCTGTGTGCAATAAGAAAAGGCTAAGTATTCTTCCAGCATTCAAAGAATAACATTATTTTTACTCACCCTGAAATGTGGTTTTACATATATTTTCTCTGTGTAACTATACACCTTTTTAGTATTATTTTATACATATCAGGTAAACATTTTGTCTCCATGGGAGGTATGTCACAGTTCCTTATGCCTAGTTCAGCAGTTTGGAAGCACATTCTGGGTATAAAATACTCTACAAGAATGCTGTACTTGTTCTGAACATACAATGCAGTCTTGGTTACAGAAGTTTGTATAATCAATTCAGTTGAAGAAAATAATTTTATGCCATGCTATTTACATATGTGTAACTAACCACAAAGTGAAACACTTTAAACATGCTTCTAAACTATGTGGATATGATAGAAATAGTGAGTCCCTGAATGAGCTCTGCAGATTGTACTCCTTATCTTCAGGACAAAGAGAGCTCGCTCAGGGGGGCCACGTACAGAATCGGAGAGCACAGAGGATGCAGAAAAGGAGAGGAAACTATTTCAGCTTCACTTATGTGAGGTGAGTAATGTAGAAAAACGAGTCGCTCTAAAATCTCTCTATAATCCAATAATAATCTAAGTGAAATATATCTTCCAGTCCATCAATACTGCATTTTCTTTTTCTACTTTTTCACTAGTACCTTCTAAAATTAGGAGAGCTACAAGTAAAACAAGGTCCTGATTTCTTGGAGTGTCTCATTAAAGCCTTCCATGCTCAACACAAGTATGTATGTTCTCTTGTACTATATGCATCTGTTTCTAACCTAACTTTATTATTTGTTTTCTGCATTTTACTTTATTTGCATACATACTCTGTATTAAGGATTGTACGTTTTGAGCACTTTGAGCTCTAGCTATTAACAAAATAGAGAGTTGCTGGTGTTCACAACTTCTACTCAGTCTCCAGAATTCACACTGTTGCCGCCACAGCATTGATTGAGTATAGTGAATGCTACTGCTTTTCAGCATCTAGAAAACATCCAAAATGCAGTGACTTCAACCTAACCTGTTTTCTAGTTTTTTTCAGGATGGATTAAAAGCTACAGAGAGTCTTCTTCCTTTCATTGAGAAGTTATCCTCTTCCCTACATACTGTGAGTACCAGTTCTATTATCATACATCATGTTGATGAAGTTACTCAAGTGAGAGCATGTCTCTCTACTGAACCATATACCTATTGCAAGCCAGGGTTTTCAAACATCCGGTGGAGCAAGGTAGAATCAAGCTTTACCAAGCTCCTCTATCTCCATAATCCGAGGGGATATAATATCATCTGAGGCTGGCCGTAGATTCATCTATACATATTTTTTGATCTCACACCCATCATTGCTAGTCGACAATTGCGGACATGCATTGCCGGCGGGTAAGAACTAATATAATTTTCTTTTTACATTTTTATTTTTATTCTCAACTGATATCTCCTTGTTAGTGACCGGTCACATAAGGACACAACCCTAGCTAGTTCTCATATCTCTTTGCAGATAGTAGTACGTATTTTAATACCTTGTGAGATTAATTGTTGTTTATCTATTTCATCTCCTATTAATTTATAACTTGGTATGCAATTGGTTATATAGGTTTTAACTAAATAAATTGTTACTTAATTGTAGGTGCTTGCAATTAAATTTTTTTGAATTCAATTATTTAATTTATTATTTACTTTTTGTTTACACTATCTATCTTAAGCTGGCCACACACTAGAGCGATTATCGGCCCAAACGCACGTTTATTGTGGATTGGGCCAAATATCGCTCTAGTGTATGGTACAGATTTTTTATCTCATCGCATGGGAATCTTAAATTCTTATCGGTTTTTGTTAGAAAAATCGTCCCGTGTGTGGGCATTTACGAAAATCATTCAAGATTACCATGGAGAGAGTGCAGAGCGCTTCAGAACCCCACACGCTGATAGTCTGCAGCGCTGTGTCCTCTCTCCCTCTGTCTGGCTATACAGCGCTGTATAGCCAGACAGAGGGAGAGAGAAGACACAGTTCTGCAGAACCCCACAAGCTGGCAGTCTGCAGCGCTGTGTCCTCTCTCCCTCTGTCTGCTTATACAGCGCTGTATAGCCAGACAGAGGGAGAGAGGACACAGCGCTGCAGCCTGTCAGCGTGAAAGCTGGGTCTCCTGTCAAGATTGACAGGAGACACCGCCAATCAGAGAGAGACTGCAGCCAGCCAATAGACTGGCTGCAGGCTCTACAACAGAGATTATTGCCCCGGTGTATGGTGCCGATATCGGGACTTTTCCCCAGGGGAAAATCGTCCCATTTATCGGCAGCCACATGCTGGTAGCGATAATTGCTCTAGTGTGTGCCCAGCTTTAGAGATTTATTGTTTATTATTTGTCTATGTATCCATTTTTTTGAGGCCTATGACTATATGCAATAGAACCTAGCGCAGCACTTTATTTGTTTGTGGATCGTACTTCATGTTACCTGATTGTTATAAGTCTTAAGCAGGGTACACACTGGGACTTTTCAGCAGATAATCTTTCCATTCGCCCAATCAAAGAATCCTTTCATTAGATATCTTACACACTTTCAAAAATCAAAATATATCTTACCATGTTTGATCTGGCATTTTAGGAGCTCCAAAAGATCAAATCAAAAGATCCCAGACTGTTTTAAAAGATTTTTGAGCATCTTTGGACAGTACACACTGGTAAGATGTCTGGTGAAACGGTCTTTTGATTGGACGATTAGAAAGATTATCTTTTGAAAAAGCCCTATTGTGTACTCAACCTTAATCTAGATTGTTTCCTGGCCTCACAGGATGATTTCGGTAAAGCATGTGTTATAATATTTTCTTTTATTTTAAGATGCACCAAACCCAGGATGAAGAGCTTAAACAACTTTCCGAATTTAAAGAAACTCTTCAGAGGCAACTACAGATTGAAACTAAAGAGGTGAGAGCATGACATGCTGCCTTTTAGATTACAAATGAATTATGAAGATGAACAATTAACTGAAAATTTAATATCTTGGCTGTCCCATTGCAACCACCTTGGCAATGGTATATTACATTATCGCATCTTTAACTTGTTGTCTCAGGATGGACTGAACAGAAAGGATTCTGGATATAGTTTACATCAACATCAAGGAGATAAACAGCATGGGACAGAGAAATCTGGATTTCTTTATAAGAAGAGTGAAGGGTGTGACTCATAATTGTCCTCTGTATAATACTTTTAAATACATTCCCCTTATAACTATTACTGTTCAATATAAACTGTATTTCTTCTATTTATAGCAATACATTACTTTTTTTTTTTTTTTTTATAAATAACTATCCATTATCTCCTCATCTCTATATTAATGCAGCATTTTAACCCTCTATTTTTAATATTTAATCCTTCCTTATAACCTATATTACCTTTTATCACTGCTATTTTATATACTGCATTCAGAGTCTCTAAACTATTATATATAACTGCTCCCGATTATCATTTCTATATTTCCATAGAAGTTCTCAGCTTACACTATAAAACTCCTTTAGATCTCTGCTTCTTTGATCTCCTCCCTTTCCATAGCGCTGTAAAATCTATCTGTCTGTCTATCTATCTATCTGGAATTCATAACTCTCCTTCATCTTTGTAAAGACCTGCCCGATGCATCTTCTTATCTTACTTTCTATAAAACTCTGGTCTCTTTACTATATGTGGAACTAATCCATTAACATCTCATTGTAGTACTACCCCATGTATCTCCTCATATCATTTTGGCAACTCTCCATGTGCATTCTCCTATTTCTTCATAAAACTTCCTTACTACTCATCTTACTACCTCTAAAAAAAACTGCACCATGAGTGTCCTCCTTTCTCTTTCTCCAAATCCAATGTACAACCTCCTATCTCCCTATATAAACTCTCCATATGCATTCCCCCCCATTCCTTTGTAGAGCTTTTCCATGTACTTCCTCCTTTCCCCATGTAAAACCACTCTGTGTACATCCTGCTATCTTTCTTTAGACACACTCTGTGTACATCCTGCTATCTCTCAATAAAAGCTCTCTTTATTACTGTACAAACATTGATATTTAAATATCTTCTCTTATTTCATATATTTAATTTAGCATTCGGAAGGTTTGGCAGAAAAGAAAGTGCGGTGTAAAATATGGGTACCTAACTATATCTCACAGTATGGTAAGTTATTGATTTGAAATACATTAAGTATTGTGCAATTGCATTTAATTGTACCTCTGCATGTTTCTGTATAGGGCAGTATTGCAAATGTAATGTGTGTGTCATTAAGGGAGATAGACCATATAGGATAACTACAGAGTCTCTGTAACAGCTCTTTGGGGCAGATCCAGAACAAAGCTTCTAAGCGAATTTACGTGTGGTGGACACGTAAAATCACCTTTTGGTAAGAACTGCGCATCGTAACGTAACTCTAAGCGTATGGGTCATTCACGTATTTGTTGCGTAAATCCGTACGTGTGGGCGTGCCAATTTTACGTGAGTCAAAATTACGTCTGAAATACGCTATGTAGGCGGGGGTTTGTATTTAAAGTGTACAGTATGGGCGTGTTTAGCTGCGTAAATACGTGTTGCCCATCCATACGTGCGCGGATGACATCGGTTACATGGACAAAAGTTAAGGTAGGGTTTGGAAAGCGAATCTCGGACAAAATACGTACATTCAAGGGGTGTGACAAGGGGAGTGTATAGAAGGTACGCACGCGTAAATACGCTACGCGAGTAAACGTAGTGAAAGCGGAGTTCTGGATCTACCCCTTTGTGTATAATCTTACATTACCATCCTTTTGAAGTATGAGGAATTTGGCATTGAGTTCATGCTTTTTTTTTATAGTTAGGGTGTTTTTTATTTAATGCTATAACAAAAAGGCCTTTTACTGGAAATATTACTGCTGGTTTATAATTATCTAGTAGCAGCTCACTTTGGGGCTTCTGTTCATACTATGAACAATAGGCAGGTCAGGGAAAAGGATATCCTAAAATGGGATTGATGACCATTAAACTGGGGTAAATTGAGCAAATGCTTATAGGGGGGTAAAAAAAGTGATATAAACAGGAGACTGGTTGATTAAGTATAAATATGAATTGTGTTTTAGTGCTTTATTGTATATAGTTATTACAAGTATTGTCTAGAAACACAGCTTGTTCAGAGCCCTTCCCACATTAATATTCTACATATTTGTACCCTTGCCTTTCTCTTTATTTATTTTTTTAACTCTGTTTTTATTGAAGAAATAAGTCTGTTCATTATAAACTGAACTTGGCTTCAGATATCATTTATTGTTCATTCTCTTTCCCATTAAGTGTGCATCACTGCCTATGCCCTGTAGGCTATTTTGTTAACTAATTTACAGCAATCTAAAAATAATAGTTTTTTTCTGTTTTATTTTTCTTTAACCTATGATTGCACATTTTTAGGTATCCAAGTTAAACAAGAGACAGTTAACACTATTGTTGTGCATTATCATTTTTTTAATTTGTAATTGTAAACTATAATTTGTATATGATTGAGGAAGAAAAAAAGAGAGGTGAATATTCATAACATTTACTTTCTTTCTGTTTTTTCTTTCTTTCTGGCTTCATTCACTCTATCCAGAGTTGCAAAATTTGCAACTCTGCATAGGATGTACCAAAAATGGGCACCCAAATGAAACATGAAACATGACAATTAATTTGTGTGGACAGACACTGTGAGGTGTAATGCAAAAGCCTAAACAAGTTTGCATTTTTTAAATGGGGTTTTTTTTAATATTCAATCGGAGAACACCCCTTAAAAATATATATCCCTAGTTAAAAATATGTCTGAACAAACTTTTTAACAATGCACTGCTATTCAGGCTCAAAAAAATAAGAAAAATAACTATAGTGTATTGTGTGACCAAAAACGAATATGAAAAATGAAATCATTCATAACATTTGCTTGAAAATACACTTACACTTGCTTGCCTTACATTTACACCAGTGCCTGAACTGGTGCAAGGGTTTGGAGGAAACATAGGAAGTAGGGGCTGCTACTGCACCTAGCTGAAGCACTATCCTGCCCAATTTCTTATTTAAATATCGCGGAACACTCATTTGCAAAGCAATCACTGGTGCATGGGTAGTCCTTCACCCGACTTTCTGTGCTCAATCCTGTTCTGCACATAACAATTCCAGCTAACAAATAGGTGGTAGCACAATTCTCTCTCTCTCTCTCTCTCTCTCTCTCTCTCTTCTT
>WWET01000335.1:97613-109230 GCA_011038615.1 Limnodynastes dumerilii
AACCCTTGAGTTTGAAATGACTTGAGTGCTTTTATAATGTAACACTGATGCCATGGTGGACAGTAGGAAAACATAGTGGCTAATAGATATCTGGCTAATATATGGATTAAGATCCTTAAGTACTATTAATGCATCATTAATCAATCCACTTCACACCGATATGTACTGTCTCTTGGCAGTTAACCACGCAGGACTAACCCCTTTAATGTTGGCCCAGAGTCTTAAGCAAATGGAATGTGAAGAGCTGGTAAGTTTTGTTTAAAGTTGTCTCTTTATAATTGCTTAGTATAAGGGTTATCTCATATTTTCTTTTTAATTGGTCACAGCTGGAAAAAGCAGGAGATGGATGCTTTAACACTGAATTTGATTTTGACTGGTTCCACCAAGAAGAGGAAGTAAGCTATAGTGATGAGGAGGAGGGGGAAAAGGTAAGCTAGTGTTGTAGCTATGTGCCAAAAAATAAAAGAAATACAAAAAAGAATATTTATTAAGCAGTAACCTTATGTTTGTTGCTTTATATAATCGCAGGGCTTCCATTAATGTTCTAAATGGAAGCAATTCCAGAGATGGGCTTGATGATGCAATTTACATTAACTTTTTCCTTGATTTGCAATGCCTCATTACGATAAATATATTATCTATACTACCTGCAGAATGCCAGGTGTTGTGAAACTGCAAGTCCCAGCATGTTCCAGCAGCATTGGTATAGCTTATACCCAGTAAAGCATATTGGCATTGTATACTGTAAAAACGCAAGCAGACGTAGGTCTGGATCTGGCCCATTGACATGAAAGAGCACTTTAATTCTAATAAAAAAAGTAGATATGAAAAAGGATATGTCATTGTTGCCTCCTTTAATGACCATTCATTTTATAGTGTAAAATCATATTTATCTAGTTATGTAACATGACATCAAATTTGTATTTCCTGTTATTTCTGTCATAGTCTCTGCAACTGCTTCAAATGAAAGTCCTCGTGTGACTATGCTTACTAAAACCAGATAAAAACCACTGTGTATTAGAGAAGATCATATCTATAAACTAATTTGGGACTATATACAATTCCATTCATATACAAAGTGTATTTCTTTTGCATCCAATTGGGGGATACTGTGGACTATAGTAGGTGGACTTCAACTTAGGGCACTTTAAAACCTGAAGTGTTAACTTACATGCTCTGGCCCTACTGTGCCCCTTCCCTAAGGGAAGAACACCAGTTTCAGTTAAGTCCCCTAAAGATTCAGGTATGTTTTTCTATGGGCACTGGCCCCATTCTTATTTTTTTATTTTAATTTAATTTTAACATTTTACTTTTACTTTTGTTTTTACTTTAATGTTTATGAAGTGATGAGGTCAATGAGATCTACTGTAATGTCCGTATTGCACTATATCTGTGTGTACCATAAATGGAATGCTGTCTTGTCTTATAGAGTTTGTGATGGTATCCTCTGCATTCGAGGCCAGAGTTTGTGTCAGGTGTCTGGATCTCGTTATCCCGAAACTCAGACACTTGTTCCTCCATCATATAAACCAGCTACTCCCACAGAACTTTGAACGTGAAAGTGGAGTGACAGGGGAGCTCATTCCTGTCTCATGTACGGATTTATAGACCTCCGTGCATACGGAAAATGCACGACAGTCAGGATCAGATCCTAGGTGTTGAAGACCATGATAAAAGCTTGAAAACTTTCTTCTTCAGCAGATTATTGTCGGGATTGAATAACATATCTTCTCTTGTGTGAGAATTTTCCATATTTGTTTTTCTCAGTCTTTTAGACGGGTTTTGATAATAGTCTTTGGGCCTGATCCAGAGTAACGCCCGCCGTCGCTCGGAATTGTATTTGTTCCTGTTTTGTTTCTTCACTTCAAAATAAGATATATGCAGTGTGCATAGGAATTTGTTCATAGTTTTTGTTTTTACTATAGTCCGGCCCTACAACGTTCTGAGGGACAGTGAACTGGCCCCCTGTTTAAAAAGTTTGAGGACCCCTGCTGTAGAATCACGTTAAGACTAAAGGCTTCCATAGGTGCAAAACTTGCAAGGGTAAGAAAATTTTAAAGTTTTAAGGTCAATGGGCCTGATCCAGAAGAACGCCCGCCGTCGCTCGGACGGCAGGCGTAAACGTAAGATCGGCTTTGCAGATATTGCCCGGCGTTGCTACGGCAACACCCGATCCTGGATCGGGCGTCCGTAGCAGCGCCGTAGGGACGCTGGTGGGGACGTCCTCCAGCGTCCCTACGCTCACTTTAGTGCTGGTGGGCGGGGGGAGGTAAGTAAATGAGGGTGGGGGGCATGCTAAGCGAAGTTAGGGTAGCCTTCAGCCGGCGTAAGGAAGGGGCCATACACCCGCACAGGGGGAGTGCCAGGGGGAGTCAGCGATGTAACGCTGAGTGTTAGTACGCTCAGCGCTACATCGTACCTCTGGATCAGGCCCTTTGTCTCTATCTTGGAAGATGCATGTCCCCTTGTATCTTTTCTCCAGTGCAGATAGGCAGGTGTGAGATTTTTTTACAGACCTTCCTGCAAGGGGTTTTCTATGCTAAAACCCCCAACCATTGCGTTTAATGTATTCTTAATATTTTACCTTGAAGGTATTTGTTTTCACTTGCTATCTCTTCTGCTTGTCAGGTTTCCCTAGTTGAGGAAATTACATTATAAACACCCTATTGATTTTTGAGTGATTGAGACTGGATGTAGTGGTCTGTGCATTTAGGGACCTGATGGCCCTACTGTTTCAGTTTGTGAGACCACTGTTTTGTTGGTGTGGTATGATTCGTACAAACATGGAGCCTGATACAGATTTAGGTACGGAAGGGGACTTACGCAAGTCTGTTGTCCTCTTGACATGTAACATCAGCACATGCGCATACCAAGTGTTACATGTTGTAAGCCCTTCTGAGCAAAGGGCGGCTTTTCAAATTTGCACGCCATACAGGCCAGGACTCCTTCTGAAAGAGGGGAGTACCAGGGGCGTGCACTCACCTCTTCCGCACCTAGGGCCTGATCCAGAGCTACGAAATTTTCGCACGACGGGCGAATGCGAACGTTCGCTCGGGCGTATCAACATACACGCCCCTAACACTCCCATAGTAAAGTCCCTGCTTACGGCGGCTATACCCTACACTGGGTACGACCGTCGGCCGTACGAATTTTCGCACAAAATACGCTGAGCGTACGGGCTTAGCACGCCCATACTGTACAATTTAAATGGCTATCCCCGCCTCCCTGTTGTAAAACGAGCGCCCAGCCGACCGTCGTACTGAACGCACGTCCCTCGAGCGAAAAATTCGCACACCATACGAACGCTATACGCTCATGTCGTCCAGCCGACAGGAAGCTGTCATACTGGGCATGCGCAGTGCGAATTTTCGTACGAAAATACGCAAAAAACGGGCGTACGCTCGCCCGTCGGACAGCAATTTCGTAGCTCTGGATCAGGCCCCTAGTTACAGATCTCTGTGCATAGGTAAGTATGAGGTAAGTGGTTTGCTGGTCTTATTGGTTCACTTTAACTAATCAGTTGGCTTAGCTAGGCCGGTGCTGTTAGACCTGAAAGCTTATCCCACTAAAACTGTTGGTGCTTTGTGGGCACCCTGTTTCCAAGCTTCAGACGAGCAACCGCAGTTGTCCATCGTCCATTTTTGAAAATGTTAAAAGTAGCAAGGCTTTGCATCTCAGGATGCTGGCTTTGGGCGCAGAGTTCTACACCCAACTGTTTCAGAGCAATCCCTCCCTTAGGTGTAGCTTTTGGTATGTCTGCAGTGTCCCCCAATTGGATGCAAGAGAATAGATTTTCATTAATTACCGTTAAATCCATTTCTCTTACTCCTTTAGGAGACACTGTGCGCCCTCCCTTGCTCTGATTTTTATTGTTGATTGGTTGCGCTAGTTACTATTTATCTTTAAGCCCTACTTTTTGGGCTTGATATAAAAAAATGGTGTACTTCCCTTAGGAGAGGGGCAGAGCATATCAGTTAACACATTACAGTGCTCTGTCTCTAGGTCCAACTACTATACCCCAATGTCTGCAGTGTTCTCCAATGGGTTAAGAGAAATGGAAAGAAACAAAAATCCTATTTTTCTTATCACTAGTATCGCAAAAGTCTAAAACAATTAGCAATATTCAATTTGGTCCAAAGATGAGTCAGCGGGAAGTGCTTATTCCCATCTATTATAGTAGCAACCAAGTGCGGAAAACTTAAGGAGGACAATTTTATGGTACTTGAACATCGGATTTTATTTTCTGCCCCATTAAGGAATATAGGTATATTAAAGCTGTGCTTCTTTTTCTGTGGCACATTATACAGAATTGAATCAGCCCCAAGGCATCCCCATGGTATCCTTTAAGGCAGGGGTGTCAAACACAAGGCCCGCGGGCCAAATCCGGCCCGCCAGACCTCGTCTGATGGCCCGCGGTGCCGCCGCCAGCCTTGCAGCCTCCCCTTTTTTTTTTTCAATGAATTTACTCCGTGCCTGCACGGAGTAAATTCATTTAAAAAATGGCTCAAGTAAAAAAAAAAAAATTTTACTTACCTTCCGGGACCTGGCCCGACTTCTTCCTGCCCCGCACTGCTCCCTGGGTGTCGGACGTGACGTCATCACGTGACGTCCGTCCGACATCTCCAGGGATCAGAGGAGCGCGCGGACGCCGCGGAGAGGAGCCAGACTGAAGAAGAAAGAAGTAAAAGGTAAGTAAAGTAAATGGAGGGGGCAGATGGCTGGGCACTATAAAAGGGGGCACATGGCTGGGCACTATAAAAGGGGGCACATGGCTGGGCACTATAAAAGGGGGCACATGGCTGGGCACAGAGTGGACACATAGACCTACAGATACAACCGGCCCTTTGATGGGGACCAAACTGCTGATGCGGCCCCCGATGAATTTGAGTTTGACACCCCTGCTTTAAGGTGTCCCTATGAAGCCCTCAATTACTTTTTTGTTTTAATTGTACTGGAGTATATATATCTTTTTTTTACCTATGTACAAGGACTTATACACAGATTGCAGTTAGATGCTTTTGCATTAATACCACAGCTGTATACACATATTAGAGCAGGAAATTTACAGTAGCATAGGCAAAATAGTCATCAAGTAAGACAATATCTGCAGACAGTAGGCCTTTACAGCATTAAGAAAGCTGGAAATCATAAATGAAAATAAGTAAAATATTCTCATTTGTGTCTTTTAATAATGGCTTTTATTAAATTAAAACTGCTGTAATAGTTCTTATTTTAACATTTGACATAACAATACTTTCCCTTGATAACTTAGGACCGGAGTCACACCTAAGAAGCAGACGCTTCTTAGGTGCTTATCTTTAGTAAAGGACCTACTACACATGCGTAGTAGGTCCTTTATGCAATCTATGTTCCAGCTTGGTACGTGGATTGTCTTCAAGCAGTCTTTAAAGACCACACAGAGTATTTTAGTTAGAAAGAGGTGGCGTAATGCTGCCTCAGGGAGGGATTTAGATTAGCTGGGGAGGGCGGAAAGCAGGTGGGAAGGGGCAATGACCGTGCAAACGGTGCATGGATTGTTAAGGTAGCCCTATGGCACTCGTAATAAGGTACCTAAAAAGGGGGGCGGGATGGGGGCAGGATGGGTTAGTTAGGGGCGCGCCTGTCCGCACCTAACTCTCACCGGATTTGTAAATACGGTCCTTCATGCATACATTTGTGATTTTTCTTGTGTCTTTTGTGACTTAATTCATACAGTAGTTGTGAATAATTGTTTATTAAAAGCAGACAGGCAAATTTAAATTCAATTTTTGGCCCATTTTACTGAAATGTGAAGGCTGTTATCCTGTGTTAATTATCATTTTCATTAGTAGTTATACCAGGATGGCAGATACAAATCAGTTCACCTAAAGAAGATGTCTTAGCGTTTTTCTCAACTGCACCTATTTTATATGTAGCCTAGTGACGCGCTGCCTTTTTGGTTGCAAGGTGTCTAGACTGACAACAGACATTTTCATGCATATTTTTGGAAAGTGTGCATTGTATAAAATTGCCCTGTTTCCACCTTATCTTTATTAGTCCCAGTGAAAGAGAGCCGTTGGATAATGATTGTCAGTCGATCAGCATAAACAAGATTTGATTTGCTTCCAGTCTATTAAGCAAATCTGTTTGGTAATATATGGTTGTCTCTTGAGGTATATGTCCATACCGCTTGTCATGTGCCATTTACAGCATGCTTTGTTTAAAGTTGTTATAAAGATAGCACAGTAAACTGTAACTGAAATGAAGTGATACTCATGTTATTAATGATTTAAGTATTTTAAATGTTATTGCTGCAAGTACCAATGTCATTATAGACAAAAGGAGGCTGTACAACTTTCTTTAAGACAAGAGACCTGGGCCTGATTCACAGATAAGAAGGAAATAAGTACATACGGATTCACAAAACTGTAAATGTACCTAAGTTGCGAGTCCACTCCCATTTCACTCCCCTCTTCTTATGGATCTTTGCTGACTTCCGTGTCCATAGGGCTACATTAACTTTCCATGCATATCTTTGTGTGAATTTGTTAAAGTATGTGTGGAGTTTTCTAACCCAGCCCATTGAACCATATTTAAATGCCTTCCCCTACCCACTTTTCTTAACTTCCCACTTACTACTGGCACGCCCATTCTATCGGATTTCCTTAGACACGGAATTGAACTCCATGCGTAACTTCAGGATCGCACATGAGCATTTCAAATAAAATAGCCAAGAAACGCACACCGCTTGCATATATTTAGATACATTATTAAGTGTGAATCAGGGCCCATGTTACTAGATATAAATTTGTCTCTTTAAAGCACTAAATTACCTGTAAAAGCAGCCAGTCCATGTATTCTTAATATGCATTTTTTTCCCCTTCAGGTGAGCCCACTTTCCCAAAGTCCTTTGTTACCTTTCTCAATTAAATCATACCACAGACAATCCTCATTGGGACTGGACATCAGCAACAGGACATATGAGACAGTTGTTATGCCCTCAAAAGCACCACCTGTGCAGAAGATTCAGAGTGAGGAGATGCCACCGCCCTTACCTGCCAAAACACACAGTCGCAGTAAGCATATTAAGGATTATAACGTAAAAAAACAGGCTCATTGATAAATTCTTAAATTCTAAAACTTAGCATTAATTTCTGTAAGCCATAATATAAATAAAGACACTGTGGGCCTGATCCTGCTTTAATAAAGAGAGCTGACTTACATACGCAACATACATAAGTCAGCTCTGTATGGTACTGTAAGTATTTTGCTGCATTCTATGCGGAAATCATCCTCCGGAAGGAAGGGCTGGCCACTCACTATACGTAAGAGGTACACATGGTGGGTGGTATCCAGGATGGTAATCATACAGTAAGGGTATTCCAAAGCCCTTACCTATGACCATTCCGTAAGTGCCCTTCAGCATGCAGAATATTTATGGTAGGGTTCTGCTTGCGGAACGACTGTACATGTGAGGGAAGGGCCTGCATGTACCAAAATCTGAACCATAACAGAGGCTAACGCATGGAATCCACTATTAATGGTGGATTAGGTCCTGTATGAGGTGCGTGCCATGGCCAAGTGGGAATAGGAGATCTTTTCCTCTTTGTACTTGCTCATGCTGTAATCCATCTGGATAATTCTTTTTGAGTCACTGCAAAAGTAGAATAACCCAGATGGTAAAATAGAAACACCTGGTTTGGGTGGTGGAATAAGAAATTTGTATTTTAAATTCCAAAAATATTAGGTAAGATTTATTTTTTATTATTATTATTATTATTATTATTATTATCATGGTCACATACTCCTAATGATCCACATCAGATGTAACTCATTGTCATTGTGATGCATGTTATTTGAGCCTTATTTTTAATATTTTTTTATTTACTGTATTAATAGAATTTTTTTTATAGGACCAGAATATTAAGTAGCACTTTACCATTTTAGAATACACAGTTTCATAAGTGAATAATGAACCTTAGAATTGTACCTGTTTCTTTCCTCACAATTAATGAGATTTATTTTTGGTATTGATCAGAAGGTCAAGAAATATCTCCTCATCCGCCTGTCGCTCTGAACCGACCTCTCAGTACATCCTCCTACACTTCTAGTGGACAGGAATGGGAGGCAGTTTGTGAAACAGGACTCCAGCGTCGTGCATCTGAGCCCCCACGTTACACGACTGAACATTCTCACAGTCATGCACATAGGTAAGCTTGATACAGTCAAGGCTCCTGATGTCATATATTTTACTGTTTAAATTAATTCCACGCCATGCTTCTTTTTTGTTATTTTTTGTTACTTGTTTTATTTTAAGCAGCATTGATGGAGTAAGGTCATATAGGAGGGTAAAAGGGTCCCAAAATATGGAAAATTCGTCTCCTGGCAGACCTCCGTTGCAATGGGCATCATCTGCTCCCAGTGCCTTGGAGAATAGCACAGGTGTGTAGAGTAAAAGGAAGGGAAATGGAATGTACCTGTTATGGTAAAATTTACATTGGAGGCCTCATCACAGAAGGTACATTACATTTACCATGGCCTCTAATTCTTTTTCATTTTTTGATTTCAGGTGCATTTTCCAGAGGTAGATATATTCCTCAAGATATTCAGCAGAACTCACCTCCCACACAGTAACATCCTACCAACAAACTTTGCTTTATATACTAGGTCGGACATATTACTCTGAATCTAAACAGAATGTTCCAACTACTTGTGCCAGAAAGGATCTGAAATTCCACTACAAGTTTTTTTTATGAATTCTTGGTCCATTCAAGATGTCCTCAAAAGGCTGAACCTATAGAAGCGGCATTTCTGTGGAAGGAAGGCTTCTGTGTTACATACTCTTATGTGAAATTTCTTGAACTGCAGACACATCTTTTACTAAGGAAAGACATTGCAGGATCCTAAATGCCCAGCATTAAATGAATTGTCAACTGTTGTGCAGTTCCTTTTTAACCTGTTATTCAAATCCACCCTGCTCAATGAATTTACTATTGAATTGCACACTGGATCTGTTTAAATTTGGATGTAATGTGTGTCATAAGTTGAATGAAGGAGACTTCAAGGAAGTTACAATGTTTAATGTGTTTATTGAGGGGAATCTATGGATCTTCGGACTGGATACATAACT
Organism: Limnodynastes dumerilii; assembly: GCA_011038615.1. NCBI lineage: Eukaryota > Metazoa > Chordata > Amphibia > Anura > Limnodynastidae > Limnodynastes > Limnodynastes dumerilii. The sequence goes on from WWET01000335.1 coordinate 106,723, forward strand.
AATAATGTCAGCTGTTTTAAGCAAGCTGTGTGCATAAGTCATGAGCGCATTCTGCGAATCGGAAATCCAATTAATTTCAGAGCGCAATTCCGTACATTCAAAGTTCCGTATGTTAGGCCGTGATAGCCCTCCGTATGTTCCAGTATATGCATTGTAGGCGGAGTAGGAATTTAACTTGTACAGTATGGGCAGGCTTAGACACTTCCGTAACTTGCACAGAGATCCGAGCGTAAAAGTTAATTCAGGGTTGTGGATAGTCAGCTAAAATCCGTCCATGAGAGGGGATTGTCATGGGAGTGCATTAGTCTCTTCCATCCGAACTTTAGAAATTCTGTGCGTGCAGAAATCACTTTTAAGTCTGGACACAGCCATACATTTTAAAAATGGTTCATTGACACATTTCTGTCTCAGTTAAGTTTACAAACCACAGTACTTTAGGAAGCAAAACAATTTGCTGCCTATTTTCCTATACTTTACTTTGAGACATGTACAAGAGAGAATCATTACAACAATATTGGCCTAGTGCTAATGTTATACTAAATATTATTTTTAGAGCATCTCATATGATTTGGGGTTGACCAAAGTGTTTGTGGATTTTAAAAACCTTTTACTTATGTGATATTCTTTAATTTTATGGGTTTATTTAACCAACCTATTTAATTTTATTTTTTAATCAAGAAAGCATACAGCTATAATATATGTTTGTTAACAATTTAAATGTATCTGCTATTTTCCTCTTTAATATAACTTTTTTTTTAATATGCAAACTTTTTATAAATTTTCCAACCACTTTTCATCACTACATAAATACTCCTTTAACTTTTCAACTCTAACCAAAAACTAGCGTATTTTCTTTTTAATGTAAGGAGCCTATTGTTGGACGATGTAATCGGAAGTCATTGTGATATTCGCAACTCCTGAAACATAACTTTAAAACCTGCTGACCAAAATAAATTCTTCCTAAGACTTTAAAGGATGTTCAACCACTTAATCATTGCATTGTTTAGGATGATGTGGTTGCTGTGATTGAGGAACACTAGTACGAAGTGAGCATTTCTGATACTTGAGCTCGTTGTTTATTTTGAGGGTTTTTTTTGGTGGGGGGAGGGGGGAACAATAAATTTCATTGTTTTCAATATTATTGTTAGCATAAGATCTTAGTGATATAATGTTAAAAAAAAAATCTCATAATGTAGCGTAAGTCTCATTTATCATGTTAAACTTGCAAATTATCATATATTTTAATATATGTTTCTCAATTTGTTTTCAATTTGACTTTGTAAGTACCTTAAATAATTTGTGCGGAATAGTCTCCTAGGACTACTTTGTTCCGTACAATGGGAATTAAGAAGAAGGGAGCTGGTCTTCCTCTATGCCCGCCAAGGTGGGCGAGGGGAAGCATTTTAATTTTATAGTAGGGGAGGGAATAGGCACTTACGAATGGATCATTGGTCAGACGGACTGCTGATTGACTCATATGACTTAAGGCTATCTTATGGCATCGTAATTAAAATCTCTGCATGAGAGAGGAGAGTGACAGGGGGAATTCACTCCCCTCTTCCATGCAGACTTAAAGACCCCTGCACGTACAGAAAGTGTGCAGGCGTCTGGATCTAACATTATATTGTTTTGTTAGATATTACCTTGCAGATTTGTTATATTTTGCAGGCAGGCTGTTTTTAGTTTGTTTTTATTTGCTGTGTTTTTACATATACATATTTGTTGCATGCAGCTTTACTCTAAGCTGTAATCAACAGAAAGCAATCTACGACATTGATGGAACAAAAAACCTTCATCATAGAAGCTACATTAGGAAAGTAGGAGGTTTGGAACAGTGTAGTGCATAGATATATAATGCCCTATGTATAAAACCACCTTTCTACTCTCAAGCCTAACTTATTCTGCTTACTTGTTTAAGACTGTCTTGGTAGTATTACATTTTGTGTTGCAAAGTTCCACCTATCACATTCACCAAAACTCATTTTAAGTGAGCCCCAACACTTTTTATTCTTTCTCATCCACATTTTTAAATTCTGCCTGGAAGGAACAGCCACTGCGGAATGCGCTATAGCAGAAAATATTTCTGTAAGCTTGACCACAACTTGATTAATAAGTGAGTATATGGTCTATACAGAGGAGCCACAGACATTTGCAGAAATTCAAAGAACTTTTATATTTAAACAGATGTATAGAACAGCTCAAAAGACTACAGATGAAAAGGTATAAAATATAGGTTTGGAGCATCGGTTTAAAAAAAGAAGATGATTGGGGATAAGGATTTGCCAATAAGAAGTAATGCTTAAGTTATTCCTAATGGCTTATTTTGCATACAGACTTTCAGTTGTGGAGAAGTATCATAGCTGCACATAATGGTGACAACTATGTCGTAAACTGACATGTGAACAAAATGCTGCCACAAGCCTTTTATTTAAATACATATTAAACTTCAACAAGGCAACTCATTGCAAATATTAACTGGACCTGATAAAAAATGTATGTATGTATGTA